>JAQIVE010001974.1:0-21848 GCA_034698285.1 Sminthurinus bimaculatus | reverse complement strand
CGCCGGGCCCTCTTCCCCCTCCCCCCGGCCCTGGGTGCATGCCCGCTCCACCCGAGTGTCAACCCATGCCAATGTATGGCCGACCTCCATGTCGAGTACCGGTCGTGTACGAGTGCCCGCCAAATGCCAAGAGCGACCAAGATTCAAATGGCGGGACAAGCAAATCAAATGTATTAAACAAATGAAAAAAATGCTCAACAAATTTATGTATCTCATCGTCGACATATTTATTATTATTTATTTATTTATTAACTCTCACTTGCTAGACTCAATAAAAATAGAAGAAATATTTTTATCTTATTATTTAACCTTATTTTTGCTATAAGAATTGGATAAAAGATTCAAGTAAATCAATGATTTACGATTTTCGAATGATCTTCTTTATGTCAAAAGGAAGGAAGAAGAAAGAAGCCGATCATGTTTTTTGTTACACATATAAATGTTTTTTATTTATTGGCTCGTGCTGTTAAATCATTTACATGCTGTACACGTCAAAGATTTACATTTCATTTTGACAAGATTGCCATCAAATTAATTAATGGCCGATCAATTCGTTCATTCATTCACGAAAAAAAGACAATAAAAAGTTGATCGTTCTTGAAATGAAATGATGAAAGGAGATGAAAAATATTTTCCTACTTGTTGACTTGGTCCCTGGTCTTTGTTCACTACTATGTAAAACCAGTTCTCAATATTTACCACGAATCGTATTATTCATCACGTACAGGGTGTTCACTGTATGGCTGTACAACATAAAAATTTATTTCTCATAGAAAAAGTAAATATCAACATGAAAATAAAAACAAAGTTTAAGTGAAAAAATCCTGGATTTTTTACACCAGCGTAACATACGTCACGTGATGATGGCCGCTGGGTCAAACTTTGAGCAGAGACTCCCCTGCGGAAAATGAAAGACGTTTGAAAAAGATTTGAATTTTGGCGCCAAATTGTTGTTCTAAAAGCAAGGGATAGCAGATTTCTGTTTATTTTTCAAAATTCAGCGCCATCTTTGAACAGTTATTCTTGAAAAACTCCGGCTTTCCAACAACCTTCTGAATTCCCGCCGTCGATTCTTGATGCGGTGTCTACCATGGGCTGGAATGGAATCAAAATGATGTTTTTTAAATCGGAATTTACAGCCCTTTATACGGGACGATTTTTCAAAGCTGTCCAAAAATCAGTTTTGACGAAAATCGTCATTTTCTAAAATGAGATGGGAATTTTAGCAAAATATTTTTTGTTCCTATGCCAGGCTGGGATAAAAATCTTTACAAAAATACTGGGAATTCTAAAATTTCCGTTAAAAAATGGGGAAACGGGCTTTTTTCGAAAAACCACCATTCATAGAAGGCGGCAAATTTCGAGAAACCAAAACCAAAAAATAGGATTTGGCTCAAAAATTCAGAAAAATAATTAAAATATTAGAATAAAAGAATTAAAATATTTAAGCGTCTTTTCTTACTACGTTCAAAATTTGGGAGTTGTAAATTTACGTATTTTATGCGTAAACAGCACTGGACAAGCTCGCGTACTGCTTTTTGCCATTCCACAGTATGCATAATTTACACCCGGTATGTGAATCAATACCTGCACAGAGTAAGACGGAGTTCATGAGAAGCTGGATAATTTGCATGCCTATGCATGCTCACCTCTCATTTAGCCGTCATCCTCGCTCAATTTCTGTTCAATTTGTAGTAGAAGTAGAAGACGAAGAAGAAAGAGAAGGCAAGTATTTTGTTGTGGACTTCATTTTATTCACTCGGAGTTGCTGGCTTGAGCAGAAAGGAGGAACGAGTTTCCTCGGACCAAGGCCAACTGCTCTGCTCCGCGGCTGTGTTGTATTTTATTGGGAATCCTAGTCATAGCAAACATTATCATGGAAAGCCTAATCCTCTCTTTCCAAATCTCTCTGGTTCTGGTCATCCTCACATTTCAAATTCTTCCCAATTGTTCCTCAATCTCCTTTTTTAATTTAACATCAGACTCTAGTCTCTTCCTCAACGACTCCGACTCGGATTATGATTCCGACACTGAGCTGCCCACTTCCACAATTGACCCTCTTTTATCCCACTCATTGCCTTTTCTCCAGAAATGCTCCAACGCCGGCGATTCTCTTCTACTTTCCGATTCCCTCTCTATCCCTTTGAATCTCCAGTACAAATATGTGCCGGCGGGGAAATTGGCCGCCTTTAAGGAACAATACTATCCAGCCATACTGTACGATTTCCAGTTGAAGGCCTTGAACAACTCGGACTCAGGAATGTGTGGCGGCGGTAGAGAGGACACAGAGTTCTGGATTGAAATCCAGTGGGCTCAAAATAGGACGTTTGTGCCCAAGTTCTATTTTACTCCGAACGGATTCCTTATTTACAGTCGACTCGGACGGGAAATTTACTACGACCCGCATAACTTTTGCATTCAAAGGTATTTGCATTCACGTAAAAAACAATTTATAAACAGGCTTAAGTAGAGTTTTTAATTTTAAGGAAAGCGCTCTATATCGAAATTTCTGGTCACATTCTACCATCAATTTTGCCAACAAAACAAAATTTTAACAAATATTGAGATTTTACCGGCGGCAATGTCAATTGTGACCGAATTTGGTCAATTTTAGCCAAATTCAGTCATTTTTGGCCAAATTCGGTCCAGGGTGACCAGATTCGGCCTATTTTAGCCAAATTTGGTCCAGGGTGACCAGATTCGGCCTATTTTAGCCAAATTCGGTCGAGTGTGACCAAATTCGGTCAATTTTAGCCAAACTCAGTTATTTTTGGCCAAATTCGGTCAATTATGGTCAATTTCTGCCAATTAAGCCCAAATTTGGTCGATTCCGGCCAAATTTGATGATTCTGGCCAAATTCAGTGGTAAAACAGGCTCATTTTGGCCAGAAAAACTTTGGCTAATTTTTTGAACGGGACAGTTAATTCCCCGTTTATAAAATCGTTTTAAATTAACGAAAATGTTTTGGAAAATTTTTACAAAAAATTATCAAAATCTCGTCAAATATTTGTTTCAAATGATCGTTAAAATTGCCTCTTTTTTCAGTATAAACGAGACTGGGCTGAATGTTAAAGCTTGTAAGAGTGAGTGCAGTCATCGGCCGGAGGAAAAAGGACGGGGCGTTTGCATCCCAAAATGTTGTTACTTTGACCGGGTCATGACAGATGAGGGGTGTAAAGACGTTAATGAGGACTGGACGGTTAAAACCTACCCGGATTTGTGCTCCACGTCATCTTCTGGGGATGTCTGGCCACAATTCGCAACATCCACTTGGAACTCGGAACGCTGGAACTGCTCCGGAAACAGAACTGAATTCATCATGACTGAGAACGAGTGAGACAAAACCTGACCATTTTTCATCATTGTCATTGTCAATCTCAGTAATATTGATTGTTTGCTTTATGATTTTTGTCCAGGTTTAGACTGGTAAAGGGTGGTCAAATGTTTTGGAAAAAGTCGGAGCGCTTTCACTGGCTCAAACTGTACGATTTTAATGGCGAAAGTGACGAGAGATTCCGCAAATTTTGTGTGGATGCTTATTGGGATGAAGAAACAGAAGAGAAATGGCCATCTTCGCCATTGAAAATATTTTCCCGCTCCTGTGACCTGGACTACTTGATCGAGTTGGCCCAGAATTTGCCCAAAGACCCGGAGCAGCTTGAGCTGGACTACCACAATTTGTTGGTCATCTACCCGCGGTTTCTATTTGGGATCCTTCTCGTCTCCTCCCTCATCCACATCTCGAGTCTGGGTATCTTTATCTTGCTGTGGGAGGAGCACAACGTCCATGGCTGGTCAACCCAAATTTTTCTCGCCGGACAATTCCTGCTCAACGCCGTTCTCTGCATGTACTATGGTGCTCAGAGTTTCGGAGCCCATACCGCGCTCATCCAGCCTCAATTTAAACTTCTTTGCGTTCTTTTCGGTCCGTTCTCAGTTTTTTACTCTAATTTTTACGTTACATTCGATCCGCAAAAAAATGCGTGATGACAGCGCGATGTTAGTCAGGATTAAGGATAGAGCAAATATAGATCCTTCGATCCAAGTTTTCAAAACAACGTAAAATGTAAAATGACAAAAAATCGCCCTATTTTGAATTTACATGGTACTAAAATCACATATCCGGTCAAAACAAATTGGAACGAGCTAAAAGTAGGAAACCGTAAAATCTGGCAATTTCCGGACAAATCTAGAATTTGGCCGTCTTTATGTACTTAGTTGTGATCAAAGGTTCTAAAATTACAAAAAACGACGAAAAATCTCAACTCTGACTCAAAAACCCTAAAAGCTGGAAAATCCAGACATTTTATGACCAATTAAGTCATGATCTCAAAGTTTGGGTCAATTTGGTACTTTTGGATACCATTTTGAGGGAAAAAATGAACGATTTATGGATTAGTCCGGAAATAACCAAATTTTCCGGTTTTTGGCTCGTTCAAATTTTTTTCACCGGATATTTGGTTTCAGTATCATGTAACTTCAAAAGATGGCGATTTTTATTCGTTTTACATGATCTTGCAAATTTTGGAGTTGATTCTAGGATTCTAGATTGCAACCCTGACTGACGTTTTACTGTCTGCACGCATTCTATTCGGAAGCTGACAGCCCTTAGAACAAAATCTTATGAGATATCATGAAAATTTGATGAAATTTGACAAGATTGACAATTTGTAATAAGATTTACATGATATTTCATCAAAATCTCCTCAAAACATGATCGAAATTGAAAAGCTTTTCGGCCAACATCGTGTCAAAATTTCGTAAAATCGTTTGACAAGATTTGTTTCTAAGGGAGTATAATGGTTGTAGAGGACGAAGAATTGTCGATGTTAACGGAATTCATGATAAAACTTGGTTTTATTCGAGCTTTCGACAGTATCGTCTGTCTTCTTCAGGAATCACCACACAATATATTTTAAATCTCAAACTAAACTTGATAGGACATGTAGTCGGTAAATTTCGACGCCGTTTACACTAATAAGTCATCGGCTGGTATTCTTGCTGATGGAAGAATAGTCGCAGAGGAGAAAAGAGACTGTCGAAGACTTAAAACCTGCTGTAATCGAGTATCATTTATATCCGAGGTTACCACGTAAATAAATTTACGTTTTCGGATTTAATTTCTCTTCTTCTTCATTTTTCGTCGCCGCTGGTCAAAATATTCGTTGCAGCAATAGGTTTTCACTCATCAGACTTGGCAGTTTGAAATCTATACGCTATACGTGGGCTTATCCTACATTTACCACATTATACTTCATGCGTTAGTTTTGGGGAATTTCAACGCTGCTTTCCCATTTTCTTTCAATGTAGGTCAGTGCACTTTCAGAAACATGACCGTCGTTGTAAATGTTTGTCACAAAAACTAGCAGTCTTTTAGTTGGCACCTTGAAAATAAAGTGTAGTGCACAAAAAATAAGTTCGGTCAACGTATCATGCAACTATCGTTTAAAGCATGTATCTTTTCATGCCCACGGATAAATAGCTTGCTTTCTACCAGAAATTCTTTGGAGAGCTAGAGCTGCTTTTTTCCATGCACAGAAAGAATTGCTTGCGGGAATGTCCCTGGATTTCAAAACAATACCCAGTTGAGTGACACTGCATGGAGTTCTGAGGCTCAAATTTTGAAATTTCAGGGGGAACGGCATGAAATACTTTTATGTTGGTACATAGTTTCCAGTGTGGTGAAAATTTGGTTCTCGTACTAAAAGATTTCGAGTTTTATTTTTCACAGGCAGACTTTTAAACATTTTGGTTTTCTCATTTACATTTTTAAGGCATTGAGAACCGTAATCAAGAGTCTTCAGTCCTAAAAATGTATCTACGAAACCAATACAGTGGACCGACTACAGGGAACTTCAATGACTAGACGAACACCTCGCGGTATATTTTACTGTTCGGCGTCGAATTTGGACGTTTCTCGCAGTCATATCAAGATTACGTTATTACTGGAAGCTTTGCAGAAAATTTAGAGATTATTGCTACATTTCGCAGCATTTTTTTAGTCTGTCAACAGATTCTTTGAAGTCAAAGGAAAATCTAACTGCGTGTGGGAGGGGCAAAGGCGGAGTTGAAAAAATCGTGCATTGAGCGTATCCCGATTTTCAATTCACCAATATATTGTCAGATACAAAAATTTTGGCCAATCAAATTTTGTTTGGACTAAAAACACTCGCCAGGTACCTGTCTCTACATGTAACAAGAGCTATCTACACGTATTAGTCTATTTGATGAAAAATAGCGCAAGATATTGACAATTGAAAAATCGTTCTGGGCCCTTTTTGACCCCCTGTAGAATCCGTGTTTTTGAAAAAGTTGAAACTTTTTCGAGTTACCTGTAGAGACAGGTACCTGGAGAGTGTTTTTGGTCCAAACAAAAGTTGATTGGCGAAAATTTTTGTATCTAAGTTGGTGTATTGAAAATCGGGATACGCTCGATGTGCGATTTTTTCAACTCCGCCTGCGCCCAACCCACATGCAGTTAGATTTGTTTAATATTTTTTTCTAGTGATAACATTCGTATAGGAACATCTCCAGATGGTTTTTGAACCATTTAAAAAATGACGTGCTGAACTCATCTACAACCTTAAATTCTATGCGAAAGGTTTTTGCAAGTGCAAGAACAGCGAATATGTCTAACAATAGGCCAAGTACCAAAGTCAGCTCCGCAGGGCCTTTCTACCTTTTTCTTTGCTCTATTCTTTATTTCTCTACAGCTATTTCTCATCCAGCTCCTGCTTAAATAAATATTCACAAGCTTTGAGTTGATTGTGCATGATGAGAATGGCTTACATATTCTCTCATTTCCCTCGACGACTTATTCAACTTCGACTACATATTATGTATATGACTCGCCTCGACTCCTTTTCACTTTTCATTTCCCCGCCGATTACATTATAATATGACTATGACATGTGCTAGTCTTCATTACGGTTGCAGCCCTCATTCTATTCTTTTCTAGTGTACATACATATGATATGATATGCAGATACAATGCCACATGCTAACTAAAAACAATATAGTATGTGTATGTAAGGCTAACGTATCAGTAGTACACGTATATGTCGGGTAGTTGTGAACACGGGATAAATTGTCGGAATTTTGTCCTGTGACGATCGAAGATTTCCCTCTAGGTTATTCCCCGACTTCATCTTCTCAATTCTCCATCTCATCTCATCTCGTCTCATCTTATCCATCTCCTCGCTATATACTGTGTACCTATGTATACGTACACGACGTGTGTCATGGAATTCGGAAGAGATAACAATTTGTGCCAAGAAACTTGTACCTTTATTCCTAATATGCATGCTAAAGCTTCCTCTTTATGCAAATAAAGGTTCTCCTCCATTGTACTTTACGCAATATGAGTTAGAAAACTACATGTATATAGGAGAGAAATTGTACTACGCTCTAGTGTATTATAAGAAGTACATTTAAAAGGCGAGAAAACTTGTAGATCGTTCCATGTTCCTCTTTATACCCTGTAAACATTATTTCTTTGACCCTTTTATATGATGATAATCTCATGTTCATACTCATTATACTTGAGCCTTCCTCAATAAGTATGTATAAAAAGTTGAAAGCGTTCTCAGTGCTCACTTGAACGAGTAGCTCACTTTCGCTGCGAGTCCACATCAGCATGCAACTAAATATGATACAATACACTATACACATACATGCAGGCTGATTCGCCTCAAACGAGATGAGTATCAACTTTATCACGGGAGGCTACCGGGAAAAGTAAATATGCAGTAGTCCGCAAAACTTTCCCACCATTTACATTAAAATTGCTCTTCTCGCTACTACTCGTTCTCTCCTTGCTCTTCCCTCGTGTCATTTCTTCTCGTTTTATTTCCGTGAGAGAACCATGCACTTTGAAACATACATACAATGTAATATAATTCCAAAATTTCAAGTAAAATGCCAGGTTGTATCGTAGGTATTGCAACAAAGTCAACTTTCACTATATATAGGTACTCTGTACCTGCAAAATACTCCATCGTATTCTCGACTTTGTTCCTTGTATTTTTCCCCGAGTTTAGAAAGTCCTTCACAGAAATATATCAAATGCCAATGATAAGAGTATTTATACACCTTTTTATTTTTTAATTCGACTATTTTTCCACTCGAAAAGTTTACTTCCCTGGGTATCACAAAAGTATTTGTGTAGAGCTTTTGTCCAGGTTTTGTTCCTCCGTTTTTAATTTGGAATGTAACGTCAAATAGAAAATATACTTTGTTTCGTTCTTTTGTTTTGGTCGTGTATGTACAATGCTTATATAGCTAAATACTGTACGCTGTAATCCGATAACATGGAGTTAAAGTCAAACTCCTCCTGATCTGCTTACAAACAAATGAACATGGGCCGGAGCTGCTGTTGATGCATACAAATAAACCAGAGACTCTTTGTCTTGTCTGGAATAGCCCATTTGAAACTTGCTGTTATTTGTTATAAAACACCAAATTACATACATGACAGATGCACAAACATACAGGCACCTAAATAGTGTACAAATCTAAGTATCTATGCATGTTACATTGTCCTTCTACAGTTTCTGCATCATTGAAGCCTCAGCACATGTACGATGTATGTACGTAATATACATGTTAAAACTTTTGGACTTACGATTTTTTTTTCCTGGGAACTTTCCAGCAAGGTGGGAAAAAACTACAGGCGGTTTCCATACAGAAGCTTTCTCAAGTATTTTTCTCAAAGTGTACAAACACTCTCAAACTAATGCTCTCTCACGTTTTTTTATCGGGATGATGTACTACAAGTATTTCTACAGCTACAGCCAAAGCCCCTAGAACAAGGAGAATAGCTTCAGCATTGTCACAAAGACTATACACTATGTATACACGTTACGTTATGCACGGTATGTATAATAAAGTAAAGATTTCAGGTTTGTTTTCTCATGAACTCCTTTTTGGTATGGAAGTTCAAGTTAAAGTGGCTAGTTTCAAGTCAGGCTCTTTAACTCTCCTTCTCTCTCCAAGCCTCTTTAGCTAGTCAAGTTGTTTTAATGTCTTTTCAAGTTTTTCCATACATGTATGCATGTATCTACTTTCCCCTTGTTTTGATAGCCCAGGATAGATAGTAAACCTCGTCCTGAATCGAAACGTTTATGGCCCGACTTTTGTTCCTCCTATTTTTGCCTATAATGTTTTTTCGCATAAAATGAAATTGACGTTTTATTCCCGAATGCAGTAGCTGCTAGAAAAGTGTTGAAATCCAAGGTTATACATGTTCATGCATTCCCATTTTTGAACTGAAACAGGCTCTACAATCTGCAGTCTCTACTCATTACAACTAGGAAGAAGGTTCTAGATCTAGAGAATCATCCAAACTACAGATACGACTACGGCTACAGATACAAGGATCGTCCCTTCACACACAAACATAAAACGTAATATATTATGATAGCGTCAGATTTATTGCTCCTCCACATTTGAAATATGGAGAAAATTAAGTAACTGCTTTATAAACTTCCATCTTCTACCTGCTCAGTAATTTTATACATACTGATATTATACACGGCATTCCAGATCCCTGTGTGTATGTATAAAACTCTCCTGATACCGTATAGTCAAGGCTTGAGCCTACTCAGAGTATCATCAACTTGAAGAACAAGAAGCCGAGAGTTTGCTCCGCTCCTAATGGAGAATAGAAAAAGTCAAAGTTTCCGCAAAATTTTCACGACGCCTACACAGTACAGATATAAATGGCGTATATCTATGGTTAATACACCGGGAAAACTATCTCGAAGCATACGTATTAGATCTTATAAAGTAAGGATACGAGTATTTATATGGGACAAAGATGGAATCTCTGGTCCCAAATAGGAAAACACTTTTAATATGTTTTCTCGGGGATTAAACCATTAAAAAGAAGGGAGATTAAACGATAATGATCCTATAACAGCGCAGTATATCACGAATCTTGCCCTATTTATAGCATACATATACTTATATACTAATGGAACTCCCAGCTTTCACATATGTATTATGATGAAAGAGCTTTTGCTTGTTGCACACTGCACACGTCTAAAACTACGTATGAAAAAACAAGAAATAACAACTGCAATATTGTAGTTAGTTAAGTAACCTCATGTTGCTGATGACGGGTCACTTTATGTATTGTAATTGCAAGCAGGTTTTTAGCTTTGTTTCTGTCTGGGTGCACAAGCCAAATGGTGGTGTGCACTTGTCCCAAGCTAATGTCAACTGTATTGTCGTATCACTCGAATGCAAGAGCAAATAATCCATAATTTAATTTGAAACAATGGAGCGAGATCAGAAAAAACTGAAGAAGTTAAGTAAGAAAGTGCAGGAAAAATAGTATACTGACCTGCCATCATCGTATTGAACGATGGTGAAGAGGAAAGGCATGGAACGATGGTGACTTTCACCGTAATGTCCATTATTATTGTTAGTGCTGCTGGAGCCGTCGCGATGGCTGCTACGTGGGTTGGTCGTCACACTCGACATGGTCGTGGGGCTCATCGTCGTCAGAGGGTCACTTTTTTGGCTCCTTTCCAGCTCCAAACCAATTTTCACACTCTTCAAAATCATCTGGGCTAATAGCGTCTCCTACAAGTGTACAAACACAAACAAACACACACACATATACATGATATGATATGATCAATAGAAATAGTTATAACCATTATTACTTACACACACTTATGTATTTTGCTGGAGGAACGGGACAGGTTCTTAATGGAAAAAATGAGGTGATTTATAACAATTTCTCATAGAGAGTAGTACATTAGTACATAGATATAAATACTTATATGTGTACCTAAAGCATAACTGTAACAGCATGTCAATGCACTGTAAAGAGGAAAGGGAGGAGACAAGGGAACATTAACCTATAGTGATTGTAATTTGGGAGATCATCACACTTTTTATTACTCTTTTTTTGTGCTCAACACTTGACAAGCTTTGGGTGGGCTGTGTTGGCTTGTTTTATTTTTACAAGGGCGGAATTCTACAGCAGTTTACCACCAAAATCTATTTCTCAATTCCAGCGGCCGTCGCTGGTATGTTTTCCAAAAATAATGGCACGATAAACCTGAATACTGTTAACGTAACACCACGTAAAAATCTAGTAGTTCAAGAGTCAGTGAAAAGGGAGGTAAAAACTGTGAAGAAATCCCATACATGCATCCGCTTTTGCGTCAGATTGTTTTGGTAAACTTTTACTGCAAAATTGTTTTGATTCATATCAACAATAAAACAATTTTTTAGTAAAAACTGGGATATGAACTGACTATTTCCTACTTTATCTTGATAAAATGAAATTGTTTAAAATTGAACCTTATTCGAATTACTACAAAAAGCCTCTTGTGCTTTTCCGATCTTCAAAAATTTTCCACTTTTCAGCCTCCACATTTGGTTAACAAGATAATATGGCCAAAGTATCTTCCAAAAATGAGGTTCAAGTTCCTTTTCCAGCTAAAATGGAGTACTTGAGCATTATTTGCATCTTTTTTCTTTGCCTCTCATGTCAAGGTGAAAGTAATATACATACACATATACATATGGCATGATAATGTAATCCGGAGAATAGACAAGCGATAAGAGTGTCAGTCAATAAATCGCAAGTATTTGGCAGGGTAATGTGTACTGATATATTCGAGTATCGCAATAAGTGCAGGCATAGTACAATACATAGTACAATGCAGTACAGTATACAGTATACTCCTACATTAAAATCCGTCAGGGCTCTTCATATCTTCCACGCCGTGCATAAATACGCTCATGGAGCACGCCATTAAAATTCCATCGCATTCGGTACATACGATATTATGTAGGATGCGAGGAGGAGAAGAAGAAGAAGAACACTGGAACACAAGTGTCAATACAATATAATCTGTTCAAGTATCTGTGTAGTAGTGTAGTAGTGATACGCACACACAAAAACACTCCGTTGGCTTACATCCATATAGATACATTATCATGGTGATTCGAGCCCGGGCTGGCTTTCCATATTAACCTGGCATGTTTGCACAACGAATGAATTGTGCTCAATATGCCTCTCTCTCTCTCCCTCTGTTTGGCACATACTTAAGTCCAGAGAAAAAGGGAATTGAAGTGAATTGAATTGTATTCCAGTCATCTACATTTTTCCAGGATTTCAGGTAGTATGCATCTACTCTGTACACATGACTAGCTCATGACTTACCTCAATATGTATGTAGATAGATTCAATGACTTCCCAGTACCGAATAACGACGGAGAGCTCCAAGAATTCCAAGTACAGAGTACTGTATGTATGTATGTATGCATGCATGGAGAATGCCACACAACAAGAAATAATACAATACCCAATACCTAGATTTGGTACAGTCTACAAAGGTAGTGTAAAATATTGTTGTACTACATACTATGCAGTCCTATCTCCTTGCTTACTTCCTTGAATCTCCATCCTCATCACGTCCCACCAAGGGAAAAGCAAAGAAAGGAGATTCAAAGTGCTCCATACAAGTATATAGATAGATATTATGTACTAGGTACATTGTATGCACGAAATTATATGTAAAATATGGTGTAAACACCCACACTGTATACTTCAATCTCTGGATGAAATTACTACAGACTCCAGACTCCAGTTCCAGTCATTTCTTCTCGCCTTCAGTTTGTCTTTTCTTGTCTCGAGACCTGCTCCCAAAGAAAAGCAGTTTCAACTGAAATGGCCCAACTTGAGCCTGGTGTTTCTAACAACCTGCCGTACGATGTCATATTTTGCAAATAACTACACAAAGATATACATACACATGGACAGAAGCCATTCAAGAAAACTGCATGCATTTTGTGTGTATGCATATAAATTCATATTATGCATGTACCCGGTTGTGTTTTCTATTGCCACACTACATAATAAGTATTACAGTCGATCACAATTATGTCCAGTCTCAAGTTCCGAGGCAAACAACAACAACAACAACAGACTCGTTAATGGGGATGCAGTATAAATATAAATATCGGCGTACATATACTATGCAGCAGGTTCATCAGTTCCTCATCGGTCTGTTTCATTTTCCCTTTGCTTCTGCACAATGCACTGGAACTTGTGAATGCGGATACGGATACGAATGAGAATGAGATTGAGAATGCGGACTGTGAAAGGGGAAAAGTGGGTGAATGAAGCAGCGAAAGTCGGAGCCACAATGAAGAAAGCCGTGTAAAGAGAGAAGAGAGCTGCCAAGTACAACTGTACAATACATGTATACTTTGAGTGTTTGGGTTTGGGAGGACAAGGCGAGAAGAAGAACAAAGGAAAGTATCCGCCCAACACACAAGAGGAACACACAAGCCGGGCAAGAATGCGCGGGCCTTCAATGATTATGTCCGCGGATATATACATATATATGGGAACATTGCACTTGTATTGTATGCATATACACACACAGAATTTGTAGAATACGGTGTATAGTTTCTAATAATGTACAGTATAATGAGCACGTCTCTCTTCTTCTTTTGCTAACTAGTTGCCAACGTGAAAGCAGAGAAAGCAGGAATGGGAATATAAATTAATGTACCGACCGTTCATTTGTTGGGAGTCGGGAGGAAGGGAAGGGAAATGTTTCTCCTACTCTTGCTCCACAGCAAACTTAAAGGCTCTTGTTAGTATACACAATACACAATGTACACACATTGTACTGCGCCGTATAAAGAGGCAACTAAACAGTTGCACATTGTGTTGAGTAGGTATATATACACAAGTAAATTCGGTAAACTGGCAGACACCATAGAAACCCCATCAAGACCACCGCCAACTCGATCTTAAAAAGAAAACACACACGTTCCTCTTTCGGTTCTCTCCACTCAAACTTCACTTTTACCATTTTGGGAATTTATCAAGGAACAAGAGTAAATTCCAACTACTATCTAAAAGTCTACATTTTTCGTCCATACATGCATATGTACAATGTACAATGTACAACTATGTAGACCTAGATATGCAAGAGAATATTGCAAAACGGGAGCGCATAGCCATGAGAATCAAAGAATGAAAAAGGAAGGCGGGAGAAGGCAAAGAGGGAGTGGAAGAGGATGAGCTTTGTTTAGATGAACAATCAACATTTGTTTTGAAATGTTTGGAGTACTATTCAGGCGTAATTCGGCCAGTTTTTGAGTGTACTCCGTACTTTTAACAGTCAACTTAGCGCTGTGTTAAAAAGTTTAATGACTTTATTACCATTTTAAATGATATACCAATGCTCATGAGCTCTAGAGGTTTGGTAGTTGTAATTACTAATATACTGGTAACATTTTTTGCGATTGTCAAGAATGCTTTTTGAACATGCCCTTAAATAAGTAATTGTTGTGATTTGTCTGAAAAAAATGTAAGGGGGAATATAAAATGCCATGAAAAATTGCAAAGATAATGTTCCCCAGTGAAAATGTATACACGTTATTTTATCAACAATTAATCATTTTAATTGAGAAATAAAATTTCCATACCATTAATTTGTTGGGTGCGAGGTTACTCTCTCGAAACTCGACCGAGTCCAGAAGTTTTGGTTCAAAGTCGTAGGAGGATGATGAGGATGGATAGGGATGAGGATTCGACACGAGAGCCAGCGTGGGGTGTTCCAAACTAAAGATTTCCATGGGAAGTGGCCACTCGGGCAGTAGTACAATTGGGAATTGAAATCTGCGGTTGTAGCTGTGTTTTCTACCAGTTCCAGAACTAGAGCCAGATCCGGATCCCGATCCCGTTCCAGAACCCTCACTGCCACTTGCACCTCCACCTCCTCGCGTTGTCGAGTGAGTCCTCATCTCAGTCTTATCGGATAAATTATGCGTGAAGCCATAACCATAGGATATACAAATGAAGAGACCTGTTTAGGAATCATAAACAAAATTAAATAATGTTCATTAAAGGATTGTCCATGTTTTTAGTTACACACTCACACAAAAGGATATTTAAGAATTTATTCTCCACTGCACACACTACAAATTACCAAAATTATCATTATTTCATATGCTCTTTCTCAATTAGAGACATCAAAGCATCTACAATCTACAGTCTACAAAGATACACACATTAACATCAAAGCTCATTATGCGGTGTTTTAAATATTTTTAATAGCACATGCCGCCACACAAGCGGCAAACAGTTACAGTTAAACCCACACTTGAAACTACAGCTGCGGCCCACAACAGAAATTACATTGATCATCATCATCGTCATCATCATTATAATGTTAATCCAAAAGACATTTTCCACATGTGTATATCAGCAGGGCCCGATTAGCTTTGTTTAAATGTATCTCTAGATCAAAAATACGTGAAAGTAAAGGAACGGGAAAACGGGTAATACATATGTATCACAGTTTAAATGAGAGAAGTCGGGGAAAGAAAATAACAATGATGTGAAACGGGTGGGAATTCCGTGTCGGAGTAAAAGGACAAAGACAAAGAGAAAGGAAAAGACAAAGACAAAAGTGAAAGCTCACTTTCACTTTTTGCAGAACACACACACACACACATCACACACACCCGCCCACTGACGAGCGACAAACTTGCGGTGTAATCATGTGAATACATTTTTACACGCTCCATCAACTTTCAAAGCTATCAGAGCTGTCTCACTGCAATTTCTCTCGAGTTTTCTCCCCTCTGCTGTATGTACATACGTATTTCTATGTATAGTCTTTGAATTTGTCGTTTTCAAGCTGGTACTGGCTTCTTGGGATTTGGTTGTGTCTCCGTCATTATCATACCATATCAGGGGATATGATAATAATATGAGGGTATTACGTCTGTGCATGTACATATAATGTACATGTTATAAAATAATGGCAAGTGTCATGTTTAACGAGAGTCTTCGTTTTCTTCTTCGTCTTCTTCTTCTACTTTTTCTACTTATTTTGCATCTTCTCCCTCGACTCCAACAAGGAATCATCCCAGCTTATCTAAATGAATAGCAATCATCATATTTTACACGAGCCTTTTTCATACCTACACACACACACAATAAGGTTATGGGCAGATCGGCAGATAGACAGGGGAGTTCTTCATATGTACACTGTACAGCATGGAGTTTAAACTTATAAGTGAAATGAAAAAAGGAAAATGAAAGAGTTTCTTCTAACCATTAATGGTAACCACGATGGTAAAAAAATACGCTGATGCTCTTTCACTTTTTATGAGTCCCGCCGTTTGGTTGAGCTTCCCTCATTTTCTCGCTCAATTACTGTTTGAAATTGCAAACGGCGGCGAAGATGAAACCGATCGGGTATCAAGAACCGTATCATCATCATTATTGTTAAGTAATGGAAAATTTTAATGCTTAGAATCTACAACTTTCTTCCATTTTTTAATTTAAAAGACTGAGAAGATTTTTCAGGATAAAGACGTACCTACCTGAAAATATTTGAACTGTAAAACAATGTTGCAGAAAATCCTAGTTTTACAATGTTTTTCCCTTGTTGTCGTACACAAGGTTTTAAACTTGAAATGCTTTTGTCTACATTTGGTATTGCACAACGAACTGTCAGCGAGCAAGCCAGCAAGCAGACCTGTGTTTTCATATTGTTCTTCGCAGAATGTCTTTATCCTGCCCACGGCACCACAGAAACCAAGCCGACCAAACCATGTGCCGGATTATTAAAGTTGTCAAAAGCACTCGCTGCTCTGACTTTACCGGCTTGACTATACATACTATGACAAACATTTTGCTTTTCCTTTACACACACACATTTCACATATATACTATAAAATGCATAGAATCGGCATACTTAGCACACGGCATTGTGTATTTTGTGGTAACTATGATTTTATGGTGTACAATTCCAAAATTAAAATGGGTCACCACGGAAAAGACCACAGCTTTTGCAAGGGGACTAACCCAATAAATCCACGTGGAGGTCCTCCTTCTGCCTCTAATTGTAATTCTGCAGTGCAAAAAGCAAAAAGTTGGTTCTCTCGCTCCTTTTTGCACATTTTCTTGGTGGGTGGAATCATATCATATCATACGCCAAAAGTAAAAACATATGCAAATTACGGGAGAAAATGTACATTCGCAGAGCAACAGAAACTACTACTCTGTCTGTATGTACACCGAAAAACACTCGAGACTCAGCGAACCGGGGAGGGAAAAGGAGAGCTCTGTGAAATTATTCAATTTTATTCAATACAAAAAATATTATAACATACATATCCGCGGAAACTGGAGAAACTGCATGCATACATACATTTGAATTGAAGAGTACACTTTGTGGCGTACATTTTGTCCTTGGCTATAAATTCAAAAGCCGGAGAGAGATACGATCTTTTATCTTTATCTCATACTCGGGCTTTTCTGACAATCCTTTTCTTTTATACACAGTCTGGATTTTGGACGTACTAATACTGTAGTTTCCTGTGTTGTGTGTGTATGTAGTAGGAATTTTACAGATCTCAACCGAAAAACTTGAGCGCTGGATCTATGGACGGATCGTCTTGAAATAATAAGTCTCAATTGAATTTCCCCTGCTCCGCCAGCCCTTACAGATTCTCCACCGCTCTTCTCATGTCTAAATTTGAAAATCCTACCGAGAGAAATGCTAAACCGAACGAAAATTGCGCCGAGCACCGAGAAATAAAAGAAAAAGATGAAGGCAAAGGTAATACAAACGATCCATGGACTTTTTTTCTCCATTTCATTTTACGGGATATGTTTCTCTGTTATTCCTGATACATATCGGCCCATATGCATGAAGTATGGTAGGGAACGTTTGAGGTTGAAATTCTAACCCGAGTCAGCAGACGCTCCATAACCAAGTCCTGTACAATATATAATATGTATCTATCTAGCAATATCACATCGCTTTCAATATCATATCGAATCAACTTTCTCCAACAAAATTCGACTCGCAAGCAAAAGAAATTGAATGGCGAATAAAAATAAAATTTATTGAACTATATCCTTTTTTTCTGGGAATTTGGAATGTGGGAGGATACTCTGCGATTCAGATTGTTCAAGATCATCTTCAATTGATGAATTCCATTCACCAATATATTAGTACATACATACATACGTAAAAAGCTCATGTGAGTATAAATTGGATATGTTTGAACAAAGTTCAGGAGGCTCTTCAAAAAAGTTTCATCTTACGTGATTTTTTCGTTTTTACATCTTTTTAGCTACCATATTGACAATCTTCACAGTTTGTAAACAGTATTTAAGTTTAAAATACATACTTTTGTGGTTAACTTTGCATTTCTCAACTATTCAGCTTTACATAATTTTCTTAGGCAAAAATTTGTTTGCCCAGATATTATGTATAATGAATGCAAGCACTCATTAAAAATTCATTAACTTTACACACTTTTAATTCCTCATGAATGAATGCTCAATTTTCCACGGACTTCAAGTCGACAAAATGTTGCTTACATAACTTTTATAATTTATTAATGATTCTATAAATATTCATGCCCCTTAAACTTCCATTATACCTACATACGTGGAAATGTCAAGTCAGCTAGGCGTCAGGTTTTTGTTAATTTTTCAATGAAAAATCATATGGTAATTTTAACAGTTGCCACATTTTATAATTATAAAGTTGATGGTGCCACAGTGATGACATGTTTTCGACGTGAACGACGGTTTTCCCGTCTAAACGATCATCGTTGGCAGCCCGTGTACGTTGTACTTTGCACGTAATACATAGAATATAACCGAAGGGTAAAACATTGGTAAGAGATAAACGGGTGAGAGGATAAAATCCTGGAGTTACACAAAACTCCGGCTCGGATTCCTCTCTCTTGATTATCTCCTTATTTTCCTGGCTTTTACCGAGGCAGAAGAAAGAGAGACGGAAAGAATGACGGACAGACGATGAGGATGACTTGGTATTCGTTCATCCTTTGAAGGATATTGTGTGAGTCAAGGAGCTTAAATTACATACGTAGATACATAGATGAGAGTGAAAGAATGCCGTGCGTGGCCCTGCCAACATTGGTTTCTTTTACAGTCCTTTGGAATGCTGACGCTTCAAATCAAGTCTGTCCACAATATGCCGTACACACAATACATATATATATGAAGAGAGAACAAAGAGCCCGGGACCGACACAGTCGACAATTACTTGGTTGAACTAAACTGATTGCAACTTTTGCTTTTCCCATTCCCAATCAGATTCTCATTCACATTCTTCCCAGCTCGTCATCATCATTCCCCCTTCTTTTCCAAAGCAACAATCAGTCCACAATCCACTTCAACTTCATCCCATCATTTCAGTGTGTCTATACATAGTATGTACTCTGACTATTTGTACACTTTTGCACTGTTTTATTATAATAGTCGGCCAAGGAAAAGAAGTTGTACATATATCCATAGAAACGGAACCTGTGGGCTCTTGAGTTGGAGCTTCCACCCGCACAAAGAACCTCTACATTCTACATTCTACATACTTGTCATAAGTATATATACAGCTGAAGAAGGGAAAGACATCGTTATCGCATTTGCCACAGCCACTGTCACGAACACACTCACAAATACACATAAAAAGTCGGCCCGAAAAAAGTCACACTTGAAGAATTAAATAAATAGGTCAGTGAGTGGAGTGGAGGAGTGAGGGCTCGGCTGCAACCTCTTATTTCATCCTCACCAAAAACCAGAAGAATCTATCCGCATCCAAAACCACATCCTCATATATACTCATCCATATCCACCCACTACATACTACACTAACCTAACCATGAACCATGTAAATCCTTTTTCCAAAACTTTCTCCTAGACTCTCGCCTAAAATAGAAAAAGTCTTTCGTTAGTTTTATACTGTAAATATACATACTATACATTATACATATAAGAGAAACTTTTTCACGCGTTATTAATTCTGACGTAAATTTTGTACAAAAGTGTCGGAACACTTTCTCCATAAGTATAATATGTATTGCGTCTCTAAATCTTATTCTTTTTCGCTCCTCTGTCCCTGGATATATTTTGACTCAAAATTAAAATGGAAAGATGCGTCTACTTTAAGATTCAATGATCATTATATGGATTTATGTATGTACGTTTATATCCTCGCCACATTGTAAATTTCCGCATTGGAAAGAAAAGACGAATTTTTACTGTATGGAAAAAGATAGAAAAATTGTTTATTCTCCATTTCTTTGGCAAGGCAAAGAGAGAGAGAGAGAGAGGGTCGAGCTAAATCTTTTATATGTGTTTTCAATTAGAATTTTTTTAAAGTCCAAATCATCCAGCCGTTTTATTACAGCAAGTCATCTTATGCTGGTTTTGGTTTTGCCATACTGGACGGTAGTATTGGTATTATGTATTATGTATCATGTATACGGGCATTTTGTATCAAATACAAAAAATGTATAGCCAAATACATACATTGAATAAAAGTACAAAGTGTATTAAATGTCTCTCTGGGGAAATTGATTTAGGACTCGACTTTTATTGAGGATTTCCCTCCATATCCTCCGTATCCTCGTCTCGTGAGTAATAACATTACGGGAATTATTATTATTACTATTATTATCATTTTTGTTCAAAACTGACGGTGTCTTCCTCACCGAGAATCGGGATACGGATACATGTACGAATACAGTGTTGAGATGATCACTATAAAATTGTTACTCTATGGTTATGGCCCTTACTAATGCTATCTCTATCGCTTTTGCCCTTGCCTTTGCTTTTGATATTGGAATGATTATTCTTATTGCTATTAATATTACTTGCAGCTATACTGTATACACAGCCTTGCACAGTTTGTACGTTATAGATGCATAGAAGAGGTTGACTTACAGATTGGACGTGGAGACTCCTCCAAAGGTTGGACGATTTTGCTTTATTCCAACAAAGAAGAAGATAAAGTACACTTTACCTTTATTTTATACAGCTTTTGTACTTTTCATACATTTTCCACACACTCAAACTCATACACCAAAATGTATGTAAACTATACACTATACACATTTTACATTATAACTAACTGCAACCAGCAAATTTGATATTTTATTCGGTTCCAACCCTCTCCTAATTTTTTCCACAGGAAGTATAGGGCTATATTTCAAAAGTAATATCCAAAATCTCAAAGCCGAATTTGGAGCTGAAGTGGAGGAGGAGGACGAGGCAATCCCCCTTTTTCAAGGACTCGCAGTTTAGTTTAGTATAAAAGCTATTCATTCAACCTTCTAACTCCACTATATATATGTATGTACCTTGTAGTTACCTCCTCGCACACAGGTCCTCGTTCCCATCCTCGTCCTCGTCCTCGGCCTTTATTGGGCCAGTAGGCGCACGAGTATCTATGTGTATACATATGGGAGTATGAGGGAACCTACGACCACAGCCATTGAATGAAATTTCAGATTAACACAAGATTCATTCTTTATGATCATCATCCAGAATGCATTGCTCTGCATGGCCATCCTGCTTCTCTTTTTTCTACCTCGTTTTCATTTTTATGTTCATGCTCTTTTCCTTGTGTGTGGAGTAGGAAAGCAGAGAAAGCCAAAGCAAAGTCGATTTAGCCTTTCCGGTGAATAGAAAAAGATCATTTTTGAATTATCGAGAAGGAGCCGAGGAAAAAATTCAAATGTGGGTCACAGAGGTAAAACATAAAGGAGAAAAGGATGATCATAAAGCATGGTACGTTGGTACGTACCATGTAAAATATAGGTAAAATGTACGAGGAAAATTGAATTATGGAGAGGAAGAGATTGATGCGATTGAAAATTATTTCAAAGACAAAAAATAAAAACAGACAAGGTCTAGAGTCTACATAGTTACGCTATAGAGACAAAGTTATGAAAAGTTGGAATGACATGTTTTGTAATTTTGGTACCAATGTTTTGGAAATCTACAGTCCCATTGTATATGTATCAGTCACATCAC
>JAQIVE010001973.1:0-21868 GCA_034698285.1 Sminthurinus bimaculatus | reverse complement strand
ACTGGTCCAAAAGGAACGATATGAGACCCTGAGGGTTTAACTTTTCGATCTTTTTGTCACGATGGCCATAGCTAATGCACACCCATAAATACGGAATCCCTGTATGTATCTACGTGTATGCATATTGCATATGAATAAATGAATGGATGAATGAATGAGTGAGTGAACGGGAGTGTGCCAATGATCACTTATCGTTAAACATAAACACCTTTCACCCCTCCTTCTGCTGATGCATCTACATATTTTATAATGGGGTATATGAGATGTACTCAACTCATCGTATCGTATCGTATATCGTATCGTATAGACACACTCCAAACAGAGTTTTCAGAAACTTGATCCTCCCACGATGATCTCTACCCAAGCAGGAAACTTGGTTGAAAGAAGGCAATCCCAACTTAATCTGTATGGAGAATCTGAATATGAATAGACAAGTGAGAATGTGCGGAGAGTTCATAGCTCATACACATAAAATATAATAGAGTAGAAAATTCGGAGAAGAAGCAGAATTTCCCCCTTATACATATAACATGTTTGTACATATTTGTACAGTAAAGGGACTACAGACTGCACAATACATTGACATTGAGCTAGACAGTTATTATTATATATACGTACGTTGGGGCATATGCATGGAATATAATATGTATAATAATAACGTAATGGATATAACATAGGGCACTGATTATACACTGCAGAGTTATTATGTAACGAGGCGAGAGAAAGAGACGTGGAGATAGAGAGTAGAAAGATCTCTGAGGACGAGCTTGGACTTGGACTTTGTGTGTGTCTAAATTTCAAAATGTGCAGCGTATGTAAATATTATAGTCATACAGTTTGGTATTTTAATAAGAGAGAGAGAGAGAGAGAGAGAGAGAGTGAGAAAGTGGAGAAAGTAGACAACGTCTTGAGCTTGAGGTTACTGTGTAATAGTAATAGCGATAGTAATGCCAGCGTGATCACGATGATGGTGATGTAGAATATAAAGAAAGTCCTCAGTATGCATAAAGATACATTATACGATCTTAGTCAGTTCATTTACAAGGAAGGAAGGAAGCCTAGCGTGACAAATTGCTAGTTTCACCAGACGTAAATCGAGAAAATTGACTTGGAATATCATTTCTTTATTAGGTGACTAGAGAATCTTGACTCGGCTCATCCTTTCCACTGAAAGAGCATGCAAGTGGATTCATAGAATGGAGATGAAGATGGAGAAGTAAGAAGAGTGGAAGAAGAAGAAGATTGGGACTGGAGACTTGAGACTTGAATCCGTACAATGTAATAATATATTGCTGTGGCTTATGCCCGAGTATTATATGGCTTGGAGAAACACATCCCTTGACTTGAACTGTGGATGCATCAACACAATCCCCTCTCGATTTTCATTCTCAATTCGCAATCCTCGAGCAATGTTCTTCTTCTGTCTTATTATTATTATTATGATTCATGCAGACGTTTGATTTCCATTGGTTTACCGTTGCTGAATTTGAACTTGACTCTTGAATCCAAATCTGGTGTCTTCTTTTTTGCTCTTCCTCCTGTTCTTATATTATACATTATACTCTTGCTCTTTGCGGCATCTCTCCATGGGATGGTAAGAGACAAGTCGAGGAGCTTATAGTGTTTTGGCTTTGGCTTTCCTCCACAATCCTCAAAAGACACACACAGTTGTTTCCCTTCATGTTGGATTCCGAGTAGTTTTGGAGTTGGAATTTCAAGTGAGATTTCGTGAAAAGTTGGGAGATAATAAAAACAAGTCTCGAGACGACTAGTGGGCTAGCGGGATATTGTCATTGTAGATATGCAATATGTATATACATACTTACATTATGCATGGATATTAGATTTTACTCATTGGAGAGACGTCGAGACAGCGGAAAACATAGGGGAAAATTTATAGGTACGGGATCGTAGTGTCAAATTTATAAGTTAATGTGGGAAAATGGAAATGAAAACGAATGGTTCATAGTTGAAGTTGAAAGTTGAAGGTTCATAATATGAATATGCATAGAATCATGTAAAATGGTGACAAATGAAAAAGTCAACATCCAGAGTCGAGTTGAGAACTAGACAAAAGTTGAGAGAATAGATAGAAAGAATGGAGAAGAAGAGAGAAAGCGGGAAAGAGGGAGAAAGAGAGAGAGAGAGAGATGGAGAGAAATGAATTAATGAACGAGCAAGCGGTGGAGCGAGAGCGAATGAATGAATGAATTTATGCATGAATGGACGAGCCAACAACTGATGCTAACCCATTTTACATTTATGTACATTTTTATCCACCGTTTTTTCTACTATAATAGTAGAGGGAAAGGTCAGAGTCAAAAGCTGGTTTGGGATATACGATTAGTATGTATGTATGTATGTGAAAATTTACTATTATGAGCAATTTTGTACGTTTAAAGTTTGAACATGAACCATGAATATAGGCGTATTTGTTTCTATGCCTCCACCTACATACATTGTACAGTATATATTACAAGTATTGCGTAGAACAATAAAATCAAATTGTGTGATGAATCTTACATAATTGCACATCAAAAATAAGGATTTTTGGGAGAAAGAAAAGACAAAAGAAGTTTTTACTTTAAACCAAACAAAACGTACATATTTATACAAGCTTGATGTTAGTCTCATGTGACTAGTATTTTCTAATCTGTCATACGTCATAATATCTTGTTTTTCTTTGTTCACAGGGAATGGACCTGGCGGACACGCTGAAGGGAACCAAGAAGCTCATGTTGTGGTTGCTCATCGCCCTTACTTCGCTCCTCCTTCTGTGCATTCTCATCATATATTTTTCATACGCATGAAATGAGAACACAAAAGTATAATAATATAAAATAATGACGTAAAATATAATGAAATTATATTAAAATAATATAAGCATGCATAAATATTATACATACACTTACACACGACATATTCGTATTCTTATTAACATGAATATGACTGTGACTACGGTTACGACTACATGACTTTGAGGCTCAATCTTCACGGTTCCATTCCAAAAAATATATTCCAAAACACACACTCTCTTCACTCCACTCCATTTCACGCCATTTCACTGCATTCCATTCCAGTATTATTACGTACCTAAAAAAAGAAGAGAAAACTTAAGGCCAGTATATATACATACATATAAAGTTAAAATATGATGTATAATGTAAAGTTATATAATATATTTAAAAAGTGTAGGGTGTAGTTTACACGGATAACATATTATATATTATGCATATAGCTAATATATTAAGATATAATATAATGCTGTTATTTGTTACAACATGAAAAATGACACACAGACGACATTTTTGGCATCAAAGTGTGTTGTGGAAAGTACTTTCTCTATGATACCATACACATGCATAATACAGTAATATATTCAAAAGATTACATCACACACGCTATAACTTTGTCAAGTGCAAAAAGAAACCGAGGAAAGGAAGGAAAAGCATAAAAATGCACTCGAGATTTAACCTTGGTGTAAAATATTATGATATAAACCAGACTGGGATGCTTTCTGCATACACATACATCATATTAGCTATACCTACTTAAATATGCATATGTAGAAACAGAAGATGATAAAAAGGCATAAAAAACTAGACTAATAAATATATTATTGCCATCATAATACAGGAGAAGATAAGGGAACACAAAAATCTAAATTATTGTTCATGTTTCTGAGGAAAAGGAGATACACGGCAAAATG
The DNA here is from genome assembly GCA_034698285.1 of Sminthurinus bimaculatus. Classification (NCBI taxonomy): domain Eukaryota; kingdom Metazoa; phylum Arthropoda; class Collembola; order Symphypleona; family Katiannidae; genus Sminthurinus; species Sminthurinus bimaculatus. The sequence continues at coordinate 18,159 of JAQIVE010001973.1, read as the reverse complement.
AAAAAAACCCGTTGAACATTCAACAGAGGAAAAAGCAATTAGCAAAAACGTTTAACAGGTAAGTAAGGTTAACGTTGTTAGTATATGAAAAAACTTACTGTTCAAATCACAAGCATACATACACTCAAGAAATGGACTGCATAGATACATAAGTACTAAATGTTAGGCAGATTTATTTTAAGTAGATGTGTTGGGTAAATTGCAATATCTGTATTAAATGTAATAATGAATAATAATGATTTAATCCGAACAGTGCAATGTAAAGAGGAAGATCTTGAGATGAGAACGCACGAGCAAGTGGCACATATGACATAATATATTACACATTATAATATAATATGGGGAAATGCTTCTCAAAAATACAGCATTATGCATTATTGTCCAAAAATATTGTACGTTATATTACACACATTATACTGCTTTTTAAAGAAGAAGAGATGAATAAGATACTTTTTCTCACGGTATTACACACACACATTTATTGCAATATTTATCTTCTCTCCTACTATCCAATCTGCCGGCTCCTTCTTTATCCTTTATATTATTTTCTATCTTCCTTTGTACTCCTACACAGCATGACTCGGTACAGTACAATTTTTCTACAGCACACACATACGACTGAGGTTTTCCGAGGTGAAAGAAGTTACAATAAAGTTATATCATAACCATGGTATGTAGTATGTACCAAGAGGAGAAAGTGAGTGGCTTTTTGTGAGATGTGAGAGTACCGTGTCACTTTGCTGAAAAAACGAGACATTTTACACAAATCATAGCTGAAATACATTAGTCACACAGAAAAATAAATCAAGTCAGCTTAAGGGTTTAGGCAAAGAAAAGTAGTAGAAGTAAGTGTCTTGGAGACGAAGGCGGAGAAGAGGAAGAAAGGGAAGAAGCTGAGGGTGAAAAGGGAAGAAAGATATGTAAAATATTTCGGGGAAAGTGTGATCAGCTGGCTCTTTTTCTATGAAAGTCAAGGTAATAACCGCCTAATGTCGACATCTTTGCTCTTATAATATGTATGTATTATGGACAAGCTGCAATGTATGCACAGTTTTCTATTCTTACATTCATGTCACGGGTCATGACGTAATACGCTGCATATCGTTTGTATTTATTATACATTATACAGCATAAACATTCATGCTCAACACATACATGTATACGTACAAAGTCCATAAGCAATTAATGCTGGCTGTGCCAACACCTGCCCCACAGAAACAGAAAGAATATAAAAAGCAGATTACGAAAAGAACGATCATTAAAATATTTTAAACTTTTTTTTGTAAAAAATACAAGTCCCTACATGTCTAAAAATGTTATTTAGTACTTAAACTTTAAATAGATGATACCATCCGGTTCAAAAAAATTATTACATGGTAGACGAAAGCAAATAACAGTAACAAAGTTACTGAATTTAGGTTTTGACCATGAAAATAAGTGGAAGTAAGAGTAACATAAAAAACTAAAATACAACAGAGCTGCAAATATACGTATATACGTAGACGTGGCCGTATAATGAATTCTGCATTTGTAATAAATGGGAAAATGTTTTTCTACTTGTAGACAAGTGATTCAAGATTCTTTTCAGTTTTATTTACAAAGTACCAGCTATATTATAAGTACCTGTTATTATGACGAAGTTTCAATGGGCACACAAACACAGTATGCACAATAAACACACATTTATAACAAAATATATGTGGGTACTATTCCAAAGGATTCGCTAACTACACCTGCATTATTCGAAAGTAGGGAAACAAAACTTACATCTATGATGTGCACACAATAATCTATGTCCAAACATAGTCCAGCTCCAGTTTCACATTTCAGGTCTTTTGCTGATCCAATTCTAGGCTAGAGTATGTACAAAGCTTCATGCTCTGCTCCATGTACTCTATTTACCGAGTCCACAAGAGCGTGCTCAATTATGTGCTTTGAATCTCTCCCGGAGCAAATAGACAAACTAGAGACTTGGAATAATTAAATTTAATGTCAATATTACACACTTAAAGCACACAATCAATGTGCAGTATACATTATACATATTCACAGCACAGGGAAAGTAAAGTTGCAGGACATTCAAGAAAAGGGGAAGAAGGAGAAAGCTTTTACAGTAAAGATTTTGATGTTATACGTTATACACATCATGTTGTCTACTGTTTGATATAATATATGTACCCATGTATGTATAGCGTATAAAATGCACAAGTACCATGTGGTGTTGTTGACAGCAGCCTATGTGCTTTCTGTTTTACTTTGGTTGAGACACACAGATACTTACAAAATGACGGACTTAATCTGTATGTCATACCAGTGTATGCTTACATAAATACATTTGTTTCTACTTTTACAATCCGCAAAACAGGCCCGTTCTTGCAATATGTACATAACATTAAGTATACAGTGCAAATACGGATATGACATGTCTGCACATTGTACATTGTACATACTTACCCAAATCATAAGAGTGAACTTCAACCCGATCAAAATCAAAGCTCCAAAACACTTCAAGAACACGCGTTCTATGCTATGTAGCTGCAAGCAAAAGACGAGAAAAAAGTGGAAAACAAATTGATTACTTATAGTATTATACAAGGGAAACAAGTTTGTTCAATCTTAATGCAGTAAAAAGATTGTAAAGCACATCATTACTTTAAGGGTACATGATATGCCGACTTGAAAGTTGAAATTGATCTCTGATACTGATGTTGACTTGCTGTCTATTTCACCAATATAATATTTATGCAAATATTATGCAAAGATGAGAGATTTTTAGGATGTTTTCATGAGAGTGCGTACAATCTATTTGTTGCATCTGCATCAAAAAATAATAAACCAAAATAGAAGCAAAATATGTTACTCATGTATTAATAAATAATATCGATAACAAGTAAAAGGTTATACCGTTACCTAAAGTTAACGTAGGTACATATTTAAAACAATATTCCATGATACCACGAACTACATGATGGAATATCAAAATAGACTGATAATTGTTAATCAACCCATAAATTGTACATACATATACATTATACACACTGTAAAGTGTAAATATACACAGTATAAGTATAAAAGAGCCAGAAGGAGGTACATAGAAAGCTGTATTTTAATTAGAAAATTTGAAACTTTGCCATTTGAAGTTCTTTAAATGATGGAACACATGTACATTGTACATACATGTGTCGACGATTAGTGTATCGACATTGTACATAAATACACATAAAAATACACTGCTCAATTTCCATTTCCTCCCACACCTACTCCTCCCCCTCCACCAAGTCAAACAAATCCGCTTTCACCCACCCTCTTGTAATGTTTCCTCTATATAATTTTCCGTCTGTTCTAAGTATGTAGTATGTACAATGTGTACATGTGTTTACTCTGTCTGTCTGTTTACTAGCCACATCAAAGTCGAAAAGGCTTGAGTCTCAGAATCTGAATAAATAAATAAATTAATATGCACAATGCACATACATAACCTAGATAAATTCACAGTGAATAATATAGTATGATTTCATCCATGTATATCACATTTCCCATTACACATATGTATCATTTGTATTTGTGGAATCGAAAATTGAGTGCGCTGACTACATATTTCCCAAGAAAATGGACAAATCGCAAGAATTCCAGTTGCAAAAAGAAAAGTGTGGGATGAAATATTCACTGGAAACTGAGTCACTTCTTTGCGACTATCTGGAGTCTAAAATCTGGAGATGAGAGAGAAAAGATGTTCCATTACTGTCTCTTTTACGTTTCAAAACTCAAAACACTAAAAGCATTCCTAAAGATAGAACGTGGCTCGATTCTCCAAAGTCAACTACATACATGCTTATACTTAAGTATGTCGATTTTGTGCCATGTGGTTTTAACTGGTCTAAATTACAGCATTACGGCCATGTACGATTCGTTTGTGCCAATATTTGCATAGCGAGAAAGATGCAATTTTCCTATGTATATAGCTGAATCTCTTGCAAAGATCTGTCTAGACTAGACTTTCTATAGTCTTTCGATATCGAGGATAAATTGTAGAAAAGGAGAAACTGTAAACTTTGATCGAGTTTTTATTTTTACTGCATAAAAAACGATGATTGAGTAAACTTTGAGCATTAAAAGTTGAGAGCTGGTTGGATATTCAATTATCAATTATACAATACAGTAGACATTAGTTCTAACATTGTGTATTTAGGTGTCAGGTAAGCTCAAACACTGCAACGTCCGTTAAAATCAATTAAAAAAGTAAGTAATCCTAATATGTAAATACACAGCATTTAATACTCACAGTTGTGGAAGACCGGTAAATAAAACTATATTGTTATGTATTATTGTAAAAAACAGTAAAAGCTTTACCTAACAGCTTTAAGGAAGTATGTAAACTGATAATTATGAATTATACAAGTTAAGTAAGGCCGTTGTTAAATTATTATGTAGGTTTTGCTAACATGTACTAATAAAATTATAAATATTATACTTGATATGAGAAGAGAACAAAGAATTAATAAAAGAACATTACAAGGAGCAAAACTGATAGAGTGGTAATCAAAACTCTGTAAAGTTAAGATCAATAAAACCTCCATAACGCACACGTATACATAGTTACACATAGTTATTAAGCTAATGACTAATGGTTAATAGAGGTTTAGTTAGCAAGGGTAAGAATCACCTTTGACGCTAATTAAAGCTAAATAGGGTAGCAAGAAGAAAAATGAGGATGGAAAGCATTGTTTTCGAGAAAATACCATATAAGACAACAAATATTATAAAAAGATAATACAATACATAATATTTGTAAATAAGACCGCAGCTTCGCAAATGAAGTTTAGACTATTTAGAGCATTTATTTGAGTACCTTGAAGATTTTAAAGATGAAAGAGAAGAAATTACTTATTCAAAGTTCGAAATGAAACTTATTTTTCTTTATAATATAAATAAAAAATAAAATTATAATAACGATGAGTAATACGAAAAAATGTAAGAGTGAGTATATACAAAGTTTGCTATTTTCAATTCTAGCAATTCTAATATTTTAGGGCTATATATTTAAAATTAATTGTTATTTATTTACTAGAAAGAAAATGTATTATTGTTATAGCGTAATATATCGAGAGAAAAAACATCGCTTGGGTAAATAAAATTATTTGTTGTGAAATTATATGATTATCATACAACAATAAAGATGTAAAAGATGAGAATGTCAATAAAAAACAAAAATTTTCTTGATTTCTTATACATACATAATTATCTGCATATTATTATCATACAAATTACTAACCATGGCTATATTGCAGTTATAACTCATCTAGAAAACATAAAATTAACTACTTAAGAAAATATAGAAAATTTAAAGTTTAAGTCCATTAATCATGATGCTGTGGGAGGGGAAAAGAGGAGATAGAGAAATATGAAAATGAAGAGTTTTACTTGCCCCAATTTTCTCCAAACTCTTTAAAGTTGATAAAGTCAAATCAACGAGGACTTTCTCCACGTCCCTCCCACAATTTACGGAGAGTAGGTACGTAACATTGAAATCACGTTAAAATGCTAAAGTTTCTCACCAGGCCCTCGCCTCGCCTTTCATGCATGATCAAAAATAGATAGAAAATGAGAATCAATAAACGGCCTAATTTCCTTAGTCTCTCTCCTATCATGCTTTATGCTGCATGTACTTTAATTAAATTAAATTGTAACAAAGTTGTTCTCCCCTCTTCTTGAAAATCCAAAGTTGTGGTCGCGGACTAATGAGAATTATGAGATAGTGCTATACGTAACAAGTAAATGTAGAGGATACATTGGGCAGAGAACAATCAAGTAAAATATGGAGCATTTGTATTAAAAATATGAATACAGAATTTTGATGATATGATTCGATAAGATAGCTGAATAGTATATACAGATGTATACGCAGATTCCCTTTTATGTCATTTCGTTACCATTCGATACATACTTCCATAATAGATGCATAGCAGCGAATTTCGGATTCTGCGAGCGTTTTCAAGTTCCTTCCAAGCTCCATCTATTGCACAAACGCATTAGAGCTCATATCACACTTCGACGTTTCAACGTATAAAGCACTGGAGAATTTTCGCAAATTACAAGCATTGTGTGGAGCCTAGAGCACAAGCTCAAGAGAAGAAGAAAATCATCAATGCCACAACTTTACATTGTCCATCAAACTATCAACTGTATTTATCCACACACCACATAACTGGGTAAGTCTTACAACATGAAGCGACAAAATGAATAATCTCTGAATAGGATATGCTAATAAGAAGTTCCAAAGAATCCTACTTTTCTTCCCATACTTTACATTAAAGAAGAAGAAAAAGAGACGGCAAAACACTTTATTTATGTGTCTGACAAGTTGTCCAAATGAGTGTGTGTGTGTATGTGTGTTTATGTACCTATGTAAGTGAAAACTTTCATATCATCATTATCATCATATCCATCCTAGTCTCTATTATTGTATTGCCTTCGTGTTATTGTTATTTCCATAAGCTGTTGACAGTTCTTGCCCACTCACTCTTTTTCCCTGTCACTGACGAGTCACAGGGAAAGGGAATGAGGCACAGTCCACATTCACACTCACTCACAGTTCTCTTGTTTCAGTTTCAGTCTCAGTCACTTAACAACTTTCCTCTCTAGAGAGATGCCACAGCAAACTACTTGTGCACATTAGTCGAAAACATCCTCGGCATTAATTCATTCATTATTATTGCGTGTACTGTGGACCAAATGTGGGGACCCATTACCCATTACATACAAGCCGGTTCCATGTTATGACGAAATGAGAATGAGGCAATTTCAAGAGAGTTTAAAGTATACAAATTACATACATATACAAGCGACAAGAAAGTGGCAAGCGGCATTTGAACAAGTTTTATGAATATGTGTTTGGATTTTTAGTGTATGTATGTTTATAAAGGTATTTCACGACCTTTTAAACTTTAAATTTCATCAAACAACAAAGAAAACTCTACCCTTTTCTGTACGGTGGACATAAGACAGAAATTAGAAAACATGTTTTGCGCGTTAGTTTTCATGTGTGTAAGGAATTTGAAAATTGAAGGCTTGTCATTAGAATTTTGAAAATTTAGTTCTTTTCAACAGCAAAAACTTTTGACGATTGGGAGATTCTTTAAGCAGTTGTAGTACGCCAGATAGAAAAAAGGTTTGTGTGCTATACATTAGTGACATCATCCCATATCATGTGAAAATATCTTTAACTTTTTTCCAAAGGTGATGAGCTGCCGTCAAAGAATTGGAGGACACACCAAACATCATCCTGACATGACATGACATCTCAACCCCTTTGACAGCTGATATATCTATTATTCTGTACTTTAGTGTATTTATCGCACTTCTTATTCTTCCTCTTCTTCGGCAGAGGCTTCCACCATCTCGACGTTGATGTTGATACCTGCCACTTTCACACTTTTTCCATACCATCATCATCCTTATTATTATTATTATTACAACTAAATAAAATACAAATAATGGAGGTATGAGAAGGTGCCAACTACATGTGCAATGTGAATGCACATATGTACATACATAGATATATGTATATCTACACATTATTTACACGGAATCTTCACGAATAAAGTGGTTATACTGCTGTATATGTATATACACAGTTATACCCACAAAGTGTGATGTATGATGTAGAATACAAATACATTATCCTTATACATATATCGTATGTATAAAAGGATGCCTACATATTTCCTCATTTTCCACTTTATTGATCCAGCCTCTCTGACTAATACATAACATGGTATTAGTCGTTAGTCTATCCGCAAAATATCCTCAATTCTCAATCCTGATGGTATGTATGTCAGCTAATCCATCTCACCTTGAAGATTTATATGGATTATGTAGTGTGGTGTGGCGTAGGGTAGTACGGGCTCCGTGTACTGGGTACAGTGTACAGTGTACAATGTACACATTGCAGACATTCGACATCGACATGCTCCTGTCTAGTGATAGATGATAGAGAAAAGATAAACAAGCCTTTTGCTTTTCCCGGGACTTTGCTGGATCCCGGATTATGATTTGATTGAGGGCTCCCCGTCCACATAGGCAAAAGCAGAAACATCCGCATCCACACACAAACATTCCACAAATCCTTAGCAAAGGGAAACGATGACGAAGAAGCAAAAGAAGCACAAGAAGACAGGAGAGAAGAAAAGGAAAAGGAAAAAGGGCGCCCTATATACACATGTACTAATAACAAGAGGAATGGAAAAATAGAAGGGAATCCATGCTGAGGAAGAAATGAGTGTGGTTGGCTGTGGGTTGGTGTGCAAAAAATAATGATAAAATTTAATAGATAGTTGAGTGTCCGTAAACTCAAGGCAGTTTGTCTGTATGTATGTACAATGTACAAGACATGCGGTAAATGGTAAATGGCATAGTGTACAGATATATTCTCAATTTATACATACTGTACTGTAGAGCGTACATAATATATAATACGTAGGACGTAGGGCCAGATTGTAGGGCAAAGAAATAAAGTATTAACGCTGGCTGAGAAAGTCGGTTTCGTTTTCGTCCCCATTCTCCTTGTATTTTCATTTTCAGTCTCATTTCGCGCTTCATTTTCAGCCTCTGCTTTTTTTCCTGGCCCGTCATGTTGTAGTTGAGTTGTATGTATAAGTGTACATTGTACATGTATACATACGGTTGTTGTCCTTATGGCGGTGATGTGATTGTAAGATTGTGGACTGGTGTTCATTTTATTTTCCCAGGGAAAAAATTTCTCTCTCTTTCTCTCGTTCTTGTACAGTGCATATATATGTATATCCATCTAACCCTTTAATATCATCTCCTGTCTATGTACAATGTACAGTACAGACGTAGATTTAATGGAAATGTACAGAGCAGAGAAATTGAGCATGTAAAATTCACAAGAGCCTTGTCTTGTCGTTTTGGAGTTCAAGTTAGAGTTGGTTGTCGCTTTCACGTTTGCTTTCGCTTAAATTTCGTTATCGTTGTCACTGTCATTGCATTGCATTGGGTGGAGAATTTTCCAGTGTATAATTTATAGAAAAATATTCAACTTTTTGCCTCGTTGAGGATAAACCTCAAACTAATTTCCGTCTCTCACTTTACTGTACTGTACATTTTGTATCGTCGTATACTATAATGTAGTATGGAGTACCTATGTGCAAAGTCTTACTGTCTTGTACACACAATTTCCCTGATTACTACCCTCTCCATAATACGCTTAACTTTCAACCTCAGACCACTCATGTCATATCCCCACTTATATTGTAGTTATACGTATACAGTATACACGGTCTATTTATGTTATATAGTATTATGGGAAACGGTGTATATATTATACATATCTATAGTTGTCACAGACAGATAGAATCCTGAGATTTTTTAAATCTGCAATATCTACAGAATCTAACTATACATCTCTACTATCTATCATACACACATAGAAGTTAGATTTGAGATTCATCATTGGTTTGCCCGTTTGCCCTAAAAAGTCGAGTGTACTTTGGATTTTAGGGTATAGATAGACACTTGCAAAGCAAGGGAAGATGAAAACCCGTGAGGATTAGGGCCATGCCATGGGGAAATTGAGCATCCCAGAGAGAAGGCCAAAGGCCACATCTAAATTTCTCTAGAAAAAAAGGCCTCTGGCTCGTTCGCCTCCACACTCTATACTTACTATACACATACTTTCACTTGTAAATAACTAAAATATATGTACACACATATGTGTGTTCATACATGCTTTTACTTTTACCCCAGCTTTGGCAGCCAAGAACCTTGCAAGTCCGTTGAGGCGTTCCTAATATCAAGGAATAAAGTTGTGAAGTATTAGAAGTAAAAGGAAAAGAAGAACTTCAAAATGAAAGATTAGGAATTACGAGCAGTGACAACGATTTTCTATTTATCTGTGTGTTTAAGGGTGTAAAATCCGCCTTAGCCTTTGCAGTGTCTTCTTCTTCTTCTTTTTCAAGAACAAGGAGAGACAAGGAGAGCAATACATACGTAATATGTACGTACGTAAAAAGTCAAGGAACTTTGACATTCGATTGGAAAGGCTTACTGGTGATCGATATTTATGTTTTTGGGAGAAAAAACTCATTCCTAGAATTTGGTAAAATTTAAAGCTTCCATGAAAAGATCCTTATTTGCCAGTTTTAAATAAGAATTCTGGACAAGTTTAAAATACAAAAGGGGGAGGACATGGCTAAACCTCCTTATTGAATTGTTATTTGCTCATTTATCACTTCATTTGGTCTCAGAAAGGGGGAATTGGGTGCAAAAAAAGGAAACGAAGACAAATTGACTGTGACTTATTGCACAGTCCACTGAGGATCGGGGAAATTGGAGCAAATTTTGAATATTGAATAATGCAGTTAGATGAATTCTCTACTCAACTCAGCTCTGTGATAATAATATATAATGTATATGTACATTGTACAGACGAGCATAGGTATATGTATTATATGGATGCGCTTGCTGTGATATGTGAGCAACAAAAGTACAATACACAACAAAATCCGAATATTGTATCTATGTATGTACAAAGCAGATGAAAGTGTCCGGAGAAAAATGACGGGACAAGTTGAAAAGCTGTGTGCGGTGCATTACAATCAGTGAAAGACGCCGCCGCCTCTTATGTAAAATTCAAGTTGAATAATAAATGAGCTGGCGTTTTCTTGTCAATTTTTTAGACAGGCCAAAGAGCCACCGACTACTCCTATGTATGTATACTCAGCACAAGCAGACAACAGACTCATCTTCAGTTCTGGAATTCAGTTCGTGCATGCATGAACAGATGTATGTATGTGTATATGTACAATGTACATACATTATGCACCCAGTATTTACAGTGTAGCATAATTGCATTAGGAGCCTTCACGTTTCAGGCCACAACAATATTTGGCACAATTATAGGCATGTCATTTTATGCATGTGTATGCATATACACATTGTGTGAAAAATACAGTAATTGGTCTAAAAAGGAAAATTATACTTTCTAATTCATAATTCATAAATGAGAGTGTATGGTATAAAAATGAAAAAGTCCAACATACGGAGTAAATTGATAACTGAGTGGGCATAATCTTTAGAGATTCTCCAGATTTTTAGGTTTCATACATACAATCTCTGGCATCGACATCACCTGACCTTGATGTATTCCATTCCACTAGACAAATTTGTATTTTAACAAGCTGACGGGATTTGTTAATTCGTTTCAATTTGTATAGATATACCTACATATGTATATTCTAAATTGTTGATTTTACCCCCTTTTACCAGAGCTGAAGTTGCTTTAAATGATAAGTTGTTGTTAATTTTCTCTGATTTCCGGTCGGTGCTTTCCCCCTTGACAAACTAACTACTCAACTTTGGCTGTACACTGTACACATAAATTTGTTATTTGTACGATATATAGGAGCTTCCTCTCATTTTCCAGCCTTTTTGCCCTGACAAATTCATTCCAGTCGAATGGAACTTGAAAGCTCTCCAAAATTTGACGAATTTCCGGCAGACTTCCCGTCCAAAAGCAGTTTGTGCTTAAGTATATATTCGCGAATTCGCAATTCAACCTTTGACTTGGCTTTGATTTGCGATTCAGGAAAATAACCTGCACAGGGAATTCGTTCTGATTTCATTAAAAATGGAAACGATAAAAGTAAAGCTCTCTTCCTCGCACTTCCATCCAAAACTAATATATTATCGTGTTAATATTTCAGACTATGAACATTCTACACTGTAAACTGTACACTGTACGCTGTACGCGTTTCAAATTAAGATTAAATGAACAAGCCGTGAAATAAATCAAAATCAACTAGAGAGGTATAGATTATGTAAAACCTGTTTATAGTTACAAAATTCTCATGACTGTCCTTTGGTAATTGGAGCTATTGCTCGTTTTGTCCTTTATAACAATGTACAATTTGCATACCTATATTACATGTATGTATGTATGGAAGATGACATGCAACATATTTATAAAGCAAGACTGTAGAAAAAGGTTGCCAAAGAGGAAAATGGTAAATTTTGTCAGAGAATCACAGAAGGAAAAATTCAATTTACTTACAATTGTTTACTTCTGTACAGTTATAATATCTTTTCATGTGATGTGTTGTAATAGTCTCCAATGTCAAAGCTTCAAAATAACATGACATGCATGCATATGTGATGTGTCATGTGTACGTCTTCACGGGAGTAATAAAGCAATAATAAATGAATGTAAACTAAAAGCAACGTGCCTACTACCTTTAGTATGTACGGGTAATATGATAATCGGTCCATTTACCATTCACACACGTTCTTTCTTTCTTTCCCCGTGAATTGAAATTGAACAAAGCCCCATGCAATTAATCACAATATAATCATAATAATTGTGACGACTCCCCGGGTGGAGGGACAAATGATGAGCTATGATTACAATTACTATTGAATATTATGGGGGCTGTCTCTCTCTGTCTCTCTTAAATTCCCCTTTGTGTGCCTGTTCCCTTATCTCTCCCATGATTATCCTCGTCATCATCATCATCATTATTATTATTTGGCATTTTAAATTACAACACGCACTGTTGCTTTAGGTAACTAAATTTAATGTGAATACATACAAAGATGCATAGGTGCATATACATAATACATACACTTTACACACATGTATGGAAAATACAGTGGAGGATGAGTGGGATGTGGATGAATATGTGAGGAGCAAGGTCTCAATTTGTACCGTTTGAGATTTGAGCTGGTTGGATGGCGGAGGAGTTGAGAAGAGTGACAACGACGTGGGGATGCGCCGCTGGATATTCCAGCACAAATTCCAAGATACACTGCACCATATAGGAAGGAATATTTGCAAAACCGGGACACACACAAACATAGTCACAGACACAGGATCTTCTCGTCTCGCTCTGCCTCAGTGAAACATCATCATTAGTGAGATCATCCTCTAGGAATCCTGGAGATACCAACATACATACATATACACAAACATACTGTCATGTACACATATCTACTGTGTATTCGCTGTGCAATGCATGAGGGAAATATATATAAGATATTAAATTATTGTTATATCATACATCATACATGATACAAATGCACAGTCAGTGGAAAGTGAAAAGTGTTTTTTGTCTATAAATTCATACTTTGTTCTTGTTCTTGTTCCAGCTCATCTTCCTCCTAGTCCTCCTCCTAGTCCTCCTCTTTCCCCTTTCCTTTTTGAAATTGTTGACGCTGACACGATCCCGTTTGTCTTCTTTTGTGTTTTAATGGCTCCTCGTTCGTACTAATCAAAAGTTTGACAAGGGACGACCTCACACACAAACAATTACGAGACGAAGAACAAGAAGAAGAGGACTCATAGAAAGGAGAAAAGGGAAAAAAGAGCAGCACACAGAGAGAGAGAGAGAGCTGAACTAGCTGTCTTTTTACTACAGACTTTTGGATTCTGTGTGATATGATGATGATCGTCATCATGATGATTCCATTCTATTTGCTGCTGCGTTTCCTCCGTTGGCTGCAGTCCAATCCTCATGCTCACCCTCACATATTGTACGTTTGCTCTGTGTTTGTGTGTCGAGACAGAGGAAGAGAAAGCGAGAGATTCCCACACAGAAAGACGACAACAGCATTCCAATTCGAAGCATTGGGAGGAAAATTCGAAATCCAAATCCAAAATCCAACAATCTTGTTTTCCTTCGTCGAATCTCCTCCCAATATTTTTCTACATAGATATCGCATGTATGTGTGTATGTATCTCTGCCCAAATAAACTAGAATCATGGCATGTCAGATTTGCACATATATACAAACAATATACAGTAAGCCAGAAGTTTGGCAGTGAATAAAGAATTTAGCTCATCACATTACCGTAATTGAAGGCAATCTCCATTCTCGTTTAAATATTAAGAGCTCTCTTCTTTTCCAAATGAATTTCCCAAAAAGGTCGAGAAGATCCATAGAAAACATACACAATATACACAAACCTTGTCATTTATTACGGAAAGGAAGCCAAGAATTGAAAATTGAAAGTAAAGGTCCAATAATATATAGGTCGGTGTTAAATCTCCTTAATATTTATTTTCTGCAGATATGTCATGGAGTCGACTACATATACAGAAAATTGTGTGATTTTATCCTATATAGAACAGAATCCAAGCCGTTCACTGCAGGCAAGCAGGCAAGAAAATAATGTACACACACGAACATATACAGAGTTTCTTTGCTTGGTTTTACCATGTACAATGTACATAGACCTTCTAGACCTTTTAGCCGCCATGCTGTAAAGTAAAATATGGGAGATTGTCTGTACGTACACATGCTTTATGGTCACATGTGCATATCTATTTGGTAGATACTTACATACGTATATGTACATGTACATAATTTAGGTATTTATATACGAGGAATAATATAGTGCGTTCACAGATTGTGTTCAATCTACATTGAGATAAAGACGTTTTCTCTCATGTGTGCCCTTCTATTAATCTTATTACTATAACCGGTACCACCACCATCACGAAATGTGTACAAATTCAATGCTTTTCCACACACTACACTTTCCCGTACGTGCCCTTATTACACAAATACAAGAAAATAATATGAAAAAAATAAAAGAATAGATTGTCTATTGTAGAACTTGAGTTGTATGTATGTATATTGTATATGTACAGAGCAGAGCATCACCATCGCCTTGTCTTGTCTTCAATTTCCACAAGATTCTTCAACTGGAGAAAATAGAGAGGGAAAGAGACAAAAGACAAAAGTCTAAGAGACATGAGACGAGGATGACAGCAAAAAAATCAAATAACAGAGTTTTCTCCTTCGAAGGACAAATAGAAAAAGCAAAAGAAAAAGAAAAGGGAAAGAACAAAATACATACATAAAAGAAGAGAGAGCGAAATAGTTTGTTCTTTGTGTTGAAACTTGAACAAAAACATGATACTGACACACAGTCCTCTTCTGCGTATATTTATAATAACTGTGTGTAGGCACTTATATGTAATACATACACATATATATATAAATTTATGTACCGATAATACAAACGTGATATAATGCAATTTGCAATGAGTATAATATTTTAATATGCCCTGCTCTATACTTACGTATGTCCCTCTTATTATGGGGCTTTGGCATTGTAATTGTAATTGGCATGGGCATTTAAAAGGTAAGAGCAGCAGGGCTGACTTGGGGTTTCACTGATTTTCCTGCAGGTTTACCAGTTTCCGAGCAAGGTGAGCACCGTATAGTGTATACAGTATATATTATACTTGTTGGAAAACATTCGTGGCCTGTCACGATAAATGTCAAATTCAATTTCATCTTTTTTCAAGTTTCTTTGTATATCCTTCCTTTATTGTTCTTTTTTGGAGCTCCTGTTTTTTTCGTTCAAACGTTTGAGTGAATTTTATCTGAAATCTTCCCACCTCCGCATTTCCAATGAGCAAATCAAATTCCGACCATTTTCGTATACTTTTCTTTGTCTATAAGTCAAAACCTCTCTAATTTTCTTCCCTTGTCATGTTACATACATAGGTATTAAAAGTACTTGTGTAGGCTTGTCTCTATCTATGTATGTAATGCAGTTCAAACAGATGACACTTTTTTTACCCAGTTTCAATTTTACTTCCTCTTTTCCTTTTCTTCCACCCATCTAGTTTTCTTTTTTCCGTCCATATCCATATCCATACTATTTTGATTCAAGTCAGAGGATGCCAAGCATAAATGATGAAGTCAAGGGAAATGGGTATAGGGAAAGAAAAGGAAAGTTGGAGAATGAGAAACGCAAGGGGGAAAATAAGAAGATGGAACAAATGGCAAATGGAGACAATCTTTAAAAATCTGACAAGAATATTATGAGAAGGTAAATTTATACATGTAAAGTAGGTTGATGTGTGTGGAGAAAGAAGAGGTAAAGCAGAAAAGAGAGGAGCAAGAGAGTAGAATCAAAAGCAAAAGTAAAGGTAAATGTTAACTGGATGGTAACTGGTAAGGCAGGCACAGATGTAGAATGTAATAAAGGTAAGGAATGACTGAGGTTGAAAGGTCTTACAAGGTTTTTCTCTCCCTTTTCTTCATATTCCTCTCTTGTGTCTTGCATTCTTGCTCTTACACTTGCTGGCCCTCCTTCTCCATTCTCCATTCCAGTCTCCCTTGTTCCATGTGTCATTCATCCCCCCTTCATTTTTAAGGCTTGTAGGCTAAGCTATTTCCTATTTGCTCCCGTTCCCACACTCCTCTCAACTCAACATGAATGCATTGCAGGAGCATTGAGAATTGAACATTGAACATGCAGCAGCAGCTCTCCGCCGTTTCTTTTCCTTGGCGCCCCTTCTTTGCTTTTGTTCGTACGTATTTTTCTCCCAGGCGTTTTTTCCATAAAGAGAGAGTATGTGTATGTTGTATGTATAGAAGAGAAGCAGAAGAAGGCATAAAATTGAATGTGTATTAAAAGTAGTAAATTTCGTTTCATTTTTCCTCAGGTCCAACCAAACCAAACTCTGCAGGAATGACAAGCAAACACACGAGGACAAGTGCATGTATACATACTCGATACTCACAAATAAAAATGTAGACGTACATCGTACATACATACACAGAGAATGGAGACACACACACACAAAGTCATATGACAGACGTTTAAACTTTGCGTTTGGTACAAAAGAAGCAAGTTGAACAGAGTGAGTAGGGAATGTCGAAGGTAGGAGAGGAAAAAGTCTGTAAAAATATAAAAAACGAAAGGAAAAATCATGGAAAGGTGGAAATGTTAACAGACGGGGAAAACTACCCATACATGTACGTTGTACAATGTATGTACATGCAAGCAGAGTGAGATGAAGAAAGGAGGAACGAAAAAAAGAGAGCGAAGGAGACACGTACAACGTACGTACAGTTTGGAGAAACTAGATGAAAGGGACAGGAAGAGACAAATAGAAAAATACAAAGTGGCGAGCCGTCCGTGTAGGTCAAACGGGCAAAGGGGAGAGAGCACTAGCTCAACTGTGGCAAACTCACGTCTCTTGTATGTATGTATGTATGTATGTGTATGCATGTATGTATACCGAGTATCTTTGCGGATTGTTTGTCTCGTGTCTTGAGCCTTGAGCCTTGTGACGATAGGTATGTACATATTATGTTTGCACAGAAAAATGGACGGAACATCCTCTCGGTCTCCGTATCGATTAATAACTCACTGCTGGGTGACAATTGATCTCACTTTCGACCAAGACGGAGAAGACAAAATAGGAGGCAAGACAATATGTATGTTGTGTATATGTATCTTACAATGCGACGGCGATGGCAATGTCGATGACACAGACTTTGTGTCTGTCTCCATTTCTCTACTTTCTCCATTTCCCCCGGTTTTCTTTTCCCCCTTTTTTGTATGCATCTGCCAACATTTCTGTAACATGTGTAGCAGCACCCCAATAGGTTGTCTCCATGTGTATCATATTATTATTATTATTGTGTTACCCACACTTGGCACTGCAATTGTCATTGCCATTTTCGTCTACGTCGTTGTCGTTGTCCGTGCCGTTGGACCGAGTAACGGGTGACTATAACACTGTTAGATACTACCGTCCATATTATCATTTGACTTTGTGTTTGATGTATTTATGTTCGTATTTTATTTTATTTTCCCCTTCCTCTTTTCACTCACATTCTTACATCTTTTCTCGAATTCATTTCCTCGACTCCCCATGAAAATTATCAACGACAATCGTATAAATATAAATACACATCCGTACAATAAAACAGACAATGTAATATTTATATGTATGTATGTGTACAGATCCGTCATGTCGTCAGTGTAATACATGTAATACTATTATATTATTGCAATCGGGATTTTATGTGCGGCGAAATAACGCTCGCGGCAATCAACCTCAACTTTCAGCTGTAAAATATTCAATGAAACTTCTTTCTGCCCTTTGTTTATTCTCTTGGCAATATTTGCATTGTATTGCACGATGCTAGCCTAAACTCGCCTCTGTATGGCGGAGGTTCTTGTTTCTCCTTTGAAACTTCTTTGTTTATGTTTTATCATGGGGTATTTTTTGTATGGCAAATCGTCAAACACTTTCACCAACTTCACTTGAAATTCTAACTTTTAGAAAAGAATTTCAATCGCCCAAAACTCAATGTTCAACATATATATGGAAAG
>JAQIVE010001972.1:0-21873 GCA_034698285.1 Sminthurinus bimaculatus | reverse complement strand
GCTCATTGTCTTTTTCTTTTATGAGCCATCAAACCAAATAAATTATATAAATGAAACTTGGAAAATGCAAAAGAAAATGTCGAGTTGAAAGGGTTCTGTCCATTGTATTTTGTACTTTATTTAATTTTTGCACGTGCTCACAACGTTTGAAGCTTTCAAGCAGAAAAAGTTGAACGCCTAATAAAAATATGAAATGCTAGTATACTGTTGAAATTTCCAAAATTTCAACTATATAAAAAAATTGTATCCAAACGTAAGCAAAGAAAAATGGTAATATTACGAATAATATTTATGAAAAACCAGTAAAATTCTTATTTTAGTTAAAAATAATATACTTCCAATCATATTTAAAAATATCACGCACGAAACAAAGTCAAGTCATATCTTATATCAGTATTAGCACCTTTAAAATAGAAACCTTTTATATGTATCTGCTTTTAAATTCCAAATGCATACTAAATAAGCTCAAATTCAATGCAAAGTAAAACATTTTGAATTCTAATGATGTAAGTCATACAAACATTTAAATTAATTCAATATTGTAAGTAATGGTATAGCACTTTTCAAAGAAAAAAAACATTTTATGCAAAAATTGCAAGAAAATGAGGACCTTCACAATGCCGAACTTTACTTAATCGGCTTATTGACCTCTTGAAACTGGCCATTTTAATTTCAGTGACAATGACACGAGATGCCTGATCTGCATTACATAGTAACTTCTCACATTTATGCTCATACATGTATAAGTAGTTCCAGTTACCAGTTAACGAGCTAAACTATGTGCTCTAAGCTATGGGCTATGCAGAGTCAAAGTATTTATGAATTAAGAAAGTTTAAATGAGATGATTAATGACGTGCAGAAAGAGCATAGAGTACACAGCAACAATTATAATAATTACAATCTCAATATCTACTACAACTATGTGTATAGTGTATAATATAATAGATATGCAATATTGTGCATTATGCATGTACCATGTTACTCTTAATTCACACACAATTCCGTAGCTCATAATTTTGGTTTTTGGTTGCATAATTATAAGAGTGGCTATACTATATTATGTTTTCTTACTGATTAAATTATGAATGGAGGTGATATGATAATTCCAGGGATTCCCTCCCTATAGGTACACACACATATACATATATAATGTCCATCCGTTAAATAATAGACAATATACAACGTAATAATTTACGTAATATTATGCAGCATACTATACTATAGTCCATTCATATCCCCGTTCGCATGACTATAACTATCTTGATCGCCAAACAAAAGTGATTCAGTATAATTGAGCATAAATGGTAATGTCAGCTATGGTAATGGTGAACGAGAAACTAGCAGATGGAATTCCAAGAAAAGAGGATAGAAAATTGCAACGCACAAGCGGTCATAAGTCGTAAGAAGAAAATACGTAGAATAGGTAGGTGAATAACATTTATTTATAGATGAAACTTGAGTTACTGTATCACCAGTTTCTATTTTCGTCACATTTTATCTAAAGTATGTGACTAATAGGAATATTATGCATCTGACTATGAACTATGAATATATGAAGATGAGATTGGCTATGACTATCTATTTAGGTATTATGTATTTTCGATATTTGCCTAATAAGGTAAAGGACTAGTTTTATTAGTTCCCATGCAATACTCATTACTATTTTTGTCTTTACATAATCGTCCATTTACTCGTAAAAGATTAAATAATCCATGTCAAACTACCTACATCTAATCTTGTATAATATATAAAAATACATTGGCAGGTTACATGCTACATAAGATGAGAGAGATGCGAGGTTGTTTTGCCAAGGATGGAAAAAACTAATCCATTACTTAAACTTACACAAACGTACATTATATATTATATGTAATACCTGAGTGTGTGTGTTTCTATTGGTCATTAAAGCGTGTGACGTCCGTCTTCTTCTGCTTTTCTATTTCCAATGGAAATGATGATGAGGGAGATGAGATGAGTCCATCTTCAATTTTCTTATCCTCAACTCTTCATTCCTAATTCTGGTTCTGGTTTTTGGAAAAAAATAAAAACGTTTATGAATGTGTTACTTTCCACAGCTGCTGTATCTTTAATATATACATATCTACTTGTTGCATCGTAAGAGTCTATATTTAAATCTATGTATCTATGTATAATAATATCCTCTCGTTCTACATCTATATGAACCATGATTCATATTCATATTCAAATTCACCTGCTCACCACAAAAAAGACAAGTCCAATTCTAGAATTGTATTACTATCGTCTCTTATATCATATCACATCATATAATGCATGGTTTGAAGCTCAAACTCTAATTCAGCTCAAATCATGCTATAAAAAAACACTGTGATTTTTATACATACATTATACAGCATACAGGCTTTATATCTTTATCCTTATTTAAACCAGCAGATAAATCTCAACTTACTACATATTTGTATGTATGTATGTATAGTAGCCTATGCTTTCGTTACTCTGCATTCTGCATGTCGATGAGGCATATGATGCGATGTGATGTGATATGATACTCGTATGATATAAATATGAATAAGTGTGAACTACACACAAAGGGAAGATTTTATATTGTTTATAAATAATTTAATACTACTTACATATATACATATGTACAATGTACATGCGATATGACATGATATGATTCTACATAATATACGGAATCACAAGATTCAGATGATATTAAATGTGTAGATTTCTCTGTTTTCAGTGTTTCAGGTACATGCACATTATACATACACACATGTATAATATATTATGAATGTAAATGTGAGTGAGTGAGTGAGCATTTTAGCTCCAACTTCTCATACGTCTTCTTCTTCTTCTTCTTACTAATATAACCATAAATGTTGTACATACATTATGTATATAAGATGTATCTACTTTGCCTACCTGTGGAATTATATATCTGTGTATAACATTTCCTCAACATTATGTATGGAATTGTATGCAGTGTGCATGCATTTGAAGTATATTTTGTATATAAAGTTGTATTGTTGTGTGTGTATACATATTCTACGTGGGTCTCTTTTCTCCCTTGAGCTTTGATGGTTCTCTCTCTCGACTCCTTTTCCTTCATCTTGATCCTCATTCGCATTTTGTATTGTCTTTTACGCGAGTCTTTGTCGACTTGATATTTATATACATACATATTATATACTATAGTTAGTTAGTTATTACACGGGTTTTTCTTGCTCGCTCTCTTGCCGTACACTGTACACAGTGTATAGACAGTCAGGCAGGCAGGCAGACCAGCACAGATTGATACAAACTTACAAACGAAATGGATATACTATGATATTTATTACGAGTATCTATATCTACGATTATACATAGGTGTATAATGTACAGTGTAATATAGTGTAGAACTTTTCTCTGTGTGTGCACCTCGTGTATTATTTTGTATGTACGATTGTGTGTATGTGTGGATCATCATAATCATCATACACATTACATTATACATGTGAGAACTTGATATTAAGAAAAAGAAGAAGATCACTTTGTTTTTGTGTGTAGCTGTGAGGAGCCTCCTCGTCATTGTCAGTCTGAGTCAGTTGCCCCACGACTCATATATATATGATTATATTATATTATAACTATCATCATTATCATCATCAACTTTTTGTTAATATTCTGTTACTAATTTTACAAATATTATTATCATCATCATCATCATCACTGTTAAATACTTACAAGTTAAGTTAAACCCTGGATTCATTTTCTGCTCAAGTGCTCCGATTCTACAGTAGTACAAGAGGAAAATCAATCGTTTGTTTTTTGTGCTGCACCAAAAATTAGTTAATTAATATATCGATATTGAGTCAAATACATTTTTTATTTATTTTAATTTTTTACACAAAATAATACTTTAAATATATATACACTATACAAAGTTTTTGTGTGTATGAAATTGTACCATTGCAATGGATGAAAATAGTTTTGAAATTAGTTGCCATTCATTAATGAGTTGAAGAAGAAGTTGCAATGACATATGAAATGAAATGAATGAAAAATAACTACGATATAAATGTTGACATTTCAATAATAAAAACAATACATTGTCGGGGCAAAGAATACATGTGGGGAAACGAGAGTGGGGAACAAACTGAATAAAAAATATCAAGTCGAGCCAAGTGAAGAGTGAAGAGAGGGAAGCTTCTTCGAACCGAACTAACTACTTGTTGCAATTCCATTGAAAAATACATAATATATTGTCATCGATCGATCGATTTCGTTTGTCACACGACGAACGACGAACAGCAGTTGAAAAAGATACAAAAATACATCACATAATTATATTATATGTTTAAAATAGCGTGCATAAGTAATATATAAAGGACCATCAACAGTTTTTCTGTGCACATATTTAATTGTTTCAAATATATTCAATACCAAGTTCAGTTTACAATTTACTTGCAAGTGTAAAGAAAGAACCCCATACACTGTACACACAAATAATAATACACATTTAAACTTATATTATTTGATTCTCTCGTTCCTCAATCGATTGTGTATTATGGTTTCAAATGTATAAATACACATTATACTGTAAACTGTGTATGTGTGTGAGCTCATATCATAACCTAATCGATTTCGATTATTAGTATTGATAATTTAATACAATAATATAATATAGCTCGTCAACAGTTTCATTCCGACTTTTGGTGCTGGTCAACTATACCTAACTTTTATTTGTATGTACAAAATATACTTGTGGCCAACAATTCTCAGTTGCTATATTGTTGTACATTTTGATACTTTTTTACTTTTCATCATTTTTTATCCCTGCAAAACTTTTGTGCAGTTCCTGAAAAAAAGAAGCCCAGTGAACCTTCTCAATTTTGATCCGGTACTCGATACTGCTTGAAAACTGGTAAGAGAAAAGTTCTTCGTTGTTTCTTTATGTAGAAAAAGGTTAAAAAAGTTCGAAAGCTATTCAACGAACTTGTGTATTTCCATTTCGTTGGAGGATGGTGGTATTAAATGTCAAAATTTTATACACTTTTCTTTGAATACTTTTGAATTTTGACATTGTCAATTGTCATCAATATTGACTTACTTAAGTAACAAATTAGCTACAAATTTTATTATTATTGTCAACCAAACGAGCCGTTTTTTTGGTTCCCGACTGTTCTGCTAACATCATAATCATATGCTCGTAATACCTTTTGATTCAAATTGATGAGTCATTGTATACCCCTGATTTAATTGAAGTTGAAGGAGCAAAAATGATTGTTGAATAAGAGATGAGAGACCGACTGCGGTGCTATTATTAGTCAACCGTCTAAAGATAGCTTCGCATTTCGCATTTCACCTACCTACGCTTAAATAATAATAATAATAAAGGTAGTTTATATCGGTACACTCAGAACTGTCAACTGTCAACTGATAATATGCATCATATAATTAAGAAACATCAAAGGAGTGACGGCGAGGAGACAAATAATTTGTTTTCATACTCGTCGCTCATCGGCTTCTTCTTTACTGTTTTATTATTAGTATTATTTATTATTTCTATTCTATAACACTGTCTGTTGTTTGGCAGAAGAAAATAGCATCATTATGAATAAACTGTAGGTGTATATATTTTAACGTTGGTGCAATAGAAAAAATACGTACAAAAAAGCCATGTTTAATGGCCCATCAAATGTATACTCTGTTGACAATAATAGTCACATATTTTATAAGCAAAGCATGTAATATTGCTCGTCAAAATAATGACTATTAGAGTAATACAATATATATTATTGTCGTCATTTGTCCAACTCCAAATAAATCTAGATTCAAAAAAACTCTATACTTATGTAACAAACATTCCACCAATAATATACATAATACTTACAGTGACATTACATTTTTAAAAATAATACTTCGAGAGACCCAGAGCCATGTCATAACTAACAAATAATGAGTACTTAATGCATACGTACATAATATAATGTACTTGATACTTTTATTATTTGTATGTACATTGTCATTGTGTACTATTTTTATGCCTTTTTACAACCATCGTTAGATTTTTTCAATAGCCCTGTGTTATGCTATGTAATATAATGTACAACACATGCCTTATTATTTTTAGCCTTGTCTTGTCTCGTAAACAATCGAATAGGCAAGTCGATTGTTGTAATTCAATATTTGGCGTTGGCTTTTTAATTAGAAATTATTAAGGGCCATAAAATACGTACTGAAAAAAAGCCCCATGTATAGCTTTTATTCATGATCGAAAAAGAGGCATATTATGTGTATTACGGGAGGTTTTCTCCTTCATTTTCATACAATAATAATTTTACTGCCAATAACAATTATTATCATTGCGATTGATTGTAAATCAAGATCATTATTTTATTAATAATAATCGGATTAATTACTATTAGTTACTAAGAAGAGAGAGAGGGCAGCATTAAAACTGAAAAGAATGATATTGCTCCAATAAAAAAGAACGTTGATTAGTATTGGTGTAATAGTTATAAAGATATTAGGTATTATATTATTATAAGAAGTAAGTAAGCTTTTCTACAAAATGTCTTCAGTATTTTTGCTATTATATCAGAAAACGATGACAAGATGCATGAAAATGGTTAAAAATATGTACATATAAATAATAAATAATATAGTTCTAGTTTCGAGTTAGGATGAATACTTGTTACATGCACAAAAGCTCTCGAATCTCCCGAGGAGTTATCCGAAGGGTCATCCAAAAGCAAATAAATTACAAATTGCTGCATGTATACGCAAAATAGAAAGGTGATAAATACTTACAAGGTGTAAAATGTATTTACAATAGGAGCAGTGAGATTTGTACGATAGGTTCTGCATTCAATTATTTATGTTTTACCATCTAAGTATGAGCACCAGAGGTATTTAGTGAGTGAGTGACTTCACTCTTCGCGATTAAAACCGTTATTTGTTCAGAGCAATATAGATGAACTCTTTTTTCTCTTTCATCTCAACTTTTTATTATAAAGTAGATGGACATATTGAGATGCATGTTTCGGAACTTTAAGTACAAGATGCATTAGGATTTAGGATGAGAGAGACAAACAGGCAGTCAAAGAGAGAGAGAGAGAGAGAGAGAGAGACTTCTCATACATAGGTACATATTTAGTGCTCAACCTGTGAATAATTGTAAAACATGAGAAACCAGATTAAATTTTCCGCTCCGTGCCAAAATAAGTGTAGCCTGACTGTTTTTATAATGTACAGTATACAGTAGGTAAAACATTGTTGGGGCTTCTGCCTACTGCTTACAGCCTACAGCCAATGCATGTACATTTGTACATATCAAGCAGGTATATTTGTATGTACATCCAAGTTATTAATTTCCTAAGCGGAACTAACATTTTGGGAATAGAGAAAAAAGCAACCAAGTTTTAATCTCAAATATAAATATACAAACAGACCATCATAATGTATAATCATGATGATGACTTTCCTTGGCTCTTTTTTCACGTCTCGCGTCTCGACTTGTCTCTCGCCTTTCCTCGTCTTTTTTCTGAAGAAGAGTCGCGGATACTATTTGTATGTGTATGTAAGGATTTTGTACTAACTTCTCTATTTTTCTCATTTCCATACAGTCTCCATAGTTGCACTATAACACTAGAAATAGACTTGTATGTAAGTAGTATAAAAGAAAAAGTTATATAAATTGGTGTAGTGTGGCCAAACCTCATTTGATATTCTGGGAGCAAACGAAGAAGTCCTAACATTATTATTACAAGAAGCTCCTCATTCTACACTATATACACGCACTTAACATTAGCCCAAGTACCACTATTATTATTATCATCATCATCATCACAATTCTTACAATATTATTCTTACCATTAGTTCACTGTGACTATATGCTATGATGAGGCATTTTTCTCTTTTTCTCTACTCTTGATTTTTGAGGAGCAGACCAAGTCGAAAAGGAAGAAGGCAGAGTGCATGAAATAAACAAATTCTTTTTCGTCTCCTTTCCTTCTTTGTGGTAACCTCAAAGGGTTCAAGGCTAAAGGGACTCCCTCTTAACTACATACATGTACATATTATTCATCTATTTTATACACACATTTCAATATTTAGTATATCTGTGTGTACCACATCTTCTGACCGCTGTCTCTCTGTATAGTACTTAAGACTTAAGATCAGTAGTACTGGATACTGAACTAGAAACGTTAAATAGCTATTTATTTACGATTTACAATTTGAGCACTTGTAACGCATCCCACATGCAGCCTGTTTTAGTTTTAGCTCTGAATCTGTCGTTCCTAACGGTTCTCCTATTATTTTTGGGCAAGGATGAAATGAATATATTTACATTTTATGGAAAAAAGTCCGACTGAGAGATACTGGCAAAAGAAGAAATAGGAGGAGAAAAAGAATAAGAAAAAGGTTATAATGATTAGTACTATGTATATATGATTTATGTATAATGCATAGTTTGGTTGTATAACGAACAATACGGACCGATGTCAATTCTTGGCTGGAGTTCTGGATTCTGGATCGGATCCTCTTTTTGTGGACTGTACAGCTAGAAGATTGAGAAAAGAGAGGTGAAGGTTATTTCCATGTTCTCCTTCTGATTTTCCGCCTTTTCATCCTTCTTTTTGTGTCGGTCTACGGATATCTACATACTACATACACGTACATATGTATAAACTGACCAGAAATCCGCAACTATATGTAAATGTGGAGTGAGCAGTGAGCAGGTTTCATCCCAACTTGAGCATGTCCAGTCGGCTTTGCTATGCATTATATGTAAAATTTGTGCATACATACATACGTATACATAGTGGAATGTGGAGGGCAAGTGTATTATTATCATGGACAACGATTGGGCTACTTTCGATACATATATATGTATCTATTGAACATGTAGAAATAGAAGAAAAGTGGAAAAAACAGAGACTTTAAGTCCCTGATGCCCTTCTTTCCTAAATTCCCTGTGTTCATCTTTTTTGAATATTTTGAACCTGTCACACAAAAGTACAGTTATCCGTATGTATATAATCCCGTATATTACAAGTGTGGATAAAATTTTTGTTGTCCAATATATTTTTTTTTGGAAAGATTTGAATGGTTGAGGATCTTTTACCCTATTTTACATACTGTGACTACTTGAGACTTTAGTTCTTGCATGTACAACATGCATAATTATTTTCAGTCTAGATACTTGAACCTTTCTAATGTGCATATTTTTATTATTTTTACTGCTACTTTGTTGTAAAACTAGAACCTTACCGTTATTGCATTACATAATGGCATGGTAAAAATAATGAGGACTTACGACTTGAGACTTACTCCAGCTTACTTCAAAAGTATTATTGTCTCCTGTCTTTTCATAATAATTATGTGAACTATATATTTGTTATTGTACGTGTACGCTGCACACAGTTCCAAAAACAATAACAAAAGGCTTAAGTTAATTTGGTTTAGATTGTGAATCGAAATCCAAAAATCAAACAAAATTCTTCGTTGGGTTCTTTCCCATAATAAGAGTGAATAGTAAAGAGTAATAAGAGTGAATAGTAAAGAGTTAGCTGCATACAAAGATACAGACCTTAATGATTCTTTTTCTGTTCTAACTGTTGGAACAACAAGTGTAAAACAACTTAAATTTACATTTACACACACACTCATTTAGCTTTAAAGGGAACAGCAAGTAACGTCTAAATAAGTAATCTTTATGTGTGTAGTGTGTACATTACATAAAGTTGTGTGTATATTAATGTTTAACGTTATATCATAATATCTTATGCACACACACACACACACATCTATATTTATACATTTTGTCAACCCTCATTAATTGAAGGGTTCATTCACTTTTGACTTTGTTTGCCTTTCCAAGGCAACGAGGAAATAAAATTATTATTTTTAGTCGCTTAAGGAATTCCCAAGAAGCGTTTAGTATTTATTCCATAAGTAGATATACGTATGCGTATGTAGATTATAGATATTAGATAACTCAATTGTTCATCATCGCTATCTATTATCTCCTCCTGCATCAGGAATATTAATAGAGTAATTTGTTGCGCATAATAACCATACACACAGAGTAGGTATCAGTATCTGTATTATATATTTTCCCAGGGTTTAAAGCTAAAACGTAAATTAAATAACCTTTTCCACTGACTAATTGACCATCCAATTATATTAGAACCACATTTTAATGGCACTATGTCTTAGGCACTGGAAAATATAGTTGTTTAGCACAGAGCTAATGATTTCAAATGGAACTAAATACTGGATTTTTTTTGCTGTTGATAAACCTTATCATTTATCATCCAATGAAACTTAATGCCGAGTCTAGGCGCAGATAAATGTGGTTAATTTTAAAGTCTAAATTTTAAAACTAAAGTTTTGTTGCTACCCGACGTTTAGTTAACTTTAAAAAAGTTGACTTAATGTATTGACAGCTGCAATACACTTGGAGCAACATTTTATCAAAAGAAAAAGACGAAATGTGATAAAGTTATGTGTAATCGATTTTTTCCGCCGTCTATGAATAATAAGCGTATTTAGAATTTCTAATTAAAAAACTAAACAAAAAATCGTCTTTCTAGTTATATTTATTGCGTTGAATTCATAAATACAAATCGTCGTCGGTATCTAAATCGTCTCGCCGTCGTCGTCATCGTATACGTTCTAAGAAAGGCGGCGTAAGCACATTTTCAGTATTTTTGCCTTTACGTCTTTTCAGTATTTTCTTGTCAACTATGATTTTGGTTTTCATCATGGTTACATGCGTATATTATGTATGTAGTATGTATGTACAATGTACATACATAAATGCGTATAATATGTAATAGTTCTTCTTGCGACAATATTTAGTTATGTAAAAATAATAATTACCTTCCGTCTTTTTCTATTCCTAGATTTTCCTTAATTTCCCCTAGCTCGGGATTTTTTGTTTTTTTCGTTCGCCTGCCTTCCTTTTTGGGAATCATTTCACGTAGGCACTAATTATTGTCACTCATGTTCGTTGCAACGTCGTAAAGCCGAGTTGAAGCGTCGTTAGTCGTGGCGACGAAGATTTTGATGTCGAGACGCTAATTTAATTATGATATTGTGATCTTAAGATATATTATACTACGTATACATACGTCATATACATTAAGACAGCTTAGCACTTACTAAACTAAGGTAACTATTCTACAATTTTACAAACTTCTAACTTCTACCTTATTGTTAGACTGCCTATATAGAATTATAGAATAAGTACAACGTATTCAAAATTCAAAGCACAAAAATGTTACATATGATGGTAAATGTCGGAAATAGCGATTAAAACCTTTTTTTGCTTTACCTTATTATTTATTGCAATAAAATGTACGATAGGAATAGCAGAATATCACATTAGATAGGAACAGCATTAAAATTGTACATCGCAAATAAAGTAAAAAAGAGTCGAGTTATAGGTTAAATCTAGTAGAAACCCTGAGTCTGGCCGTCGATGAAAATCCAGAATAAAAGGAGGAGAGAGGAGAATAATACAGCGTAAATAACTGCATAACAGACTCGTATTCGTGTATCGTATAATGCACCTTGTTGCTTATTATTGTGCAGATATATAATAATAGTGATAGTATAATAAGACTTCTAATGATGTTCATGATGATGATGGTTGGTTGTGGTGGTGAGCTTATGGGAAGAAACAAAACAGAAACAGGCTTTTGATGTCATAGGTGGTGGCTATTTTATATATTATTTTTTCTTCGTCTTCTTCTTGAACTTGAATACCTGAATGGAAAATGGAATGCTGTGTGTTATGTGCGTCAATCGTAAGTATTCAGTATATATATTATATTAGAGAGAAAGAAATAGTTATTGTACATTGTACGTGTAGAGAAGAGAGACGATGGTCATTCTACAAAAATTACAATAATTCAACACAATCTACTACACTATTTTGCCAGAGTACATGCATGTTTTATCTCAGTTTATCTGTAATGTGTTATTTCGCAGTCAATAGACAATCTCATACATTAGATGAAACATGTTCACCATATTTTTATCTTTTTTGCTCTCTCGGCTGTCTCTCTATTATATTTTACTTATATTGCTACTTTTTCACTATTATTATTTTTTTATTATTTGCATTGCCATTTATTTTCCAAAGCTAACCAAAAGTCAAAAAACAACAAGAAGACAAGACAAGACAAATAATATTTATCCTAGAATACTGTACAATACCATAGGTACATTATGTTTTTTGTGTATGTACAATGTACATAATGTATATATGAAGAAAAAGACAAGTTGAGAGAGAGAGAGACAAATGGACGAGACAGTTCAATCTTCCTTTGAGATTTGAGTTGACTTGAGATGATGATAATATGAGGAACATTCAAACAACAAACAACATATCACCAGGTCACATTTTATTGCATTTACGGCATGTGTAGTGTCTAGTGAATATACATACACACAATAATATTGCACCAAAGCTCAATACTTGCTCCAAACATCTTTCGATTTTCTCCGTCTGATAAGCTGACAAGCCGTCAACTGCATTTTATTGTAGTTTTGTATAATAATAATTGTGCAGGTGTAAAATCAAAATATTAAGATGCATGTATTTGTCATTTGTCATCACTATTAATTATGTATTAGAAAATAAAGTGAAGGAAATTTATATCTTTACTTGAGTAAAAAGCACGTGCAACTTGGCCAATCTAGTTTTCGTGCAAAAAGAGTAAATTTTGAGCTTAAATGTGCCGTATATATGTACTCTGTTTACACAGTTTTAAAATAACAACTAAAAATTTAAGCTAATAACTTTAAGCTTTTGTTAAAAACTAGCAAAAATATTATTTTTTCCGCTGTCGAATGCAGAATGAAGAATACATTATATTATTATGGAACAGCGAGCAACGTTAGACAAACCTTATAGTAAAAACGTACATATGTATATACAACTTACGATTTACAACAATGAGCAAGGAAAGTGAAAGAAAAGCACGTGAAATTTGATATGGAAACCTCAAAGAGCAAAGACCAAAAGGGGCAACGCATGAATGAATTTTCGTTCCATGTATAGAGAGTAGAGAGCAAGGAGTTGGACTTGGAAGCAAAAGCAAAACCAAAAGTCTGTTTAAATCCATGCTTGTACAATATTTCCTTATATTATTTATAATCCTTATGCAACCTACAATTTACAATATTATCATATCATAATAGGCACAATGTTGTCTAAAAAGCAAGATGCATGTAGTATATTATATGTACATTATACCAGGTGCCATAATAATTACAATGCAAAGGCAGACAACATTGTCTTGTATTTTGACACATTTCTTCATTACAAAGATTTGATTCAATGTGATGCTTTATTATGTTGTATATGTTGTAGTTCACGATACATTTGATGCCATCAGTTTCATTAATATTATACATACGATATTATAATATCGTCTTATCTTATTATGGTGATTCTTTTTGCTTACGTTTGTTTTTGTTCTCAACTCCGTCGCTGCATCGTTCCTCCTCCTCATTATTATACTGATACACAGTATAGTTATGTAGTGATACTAGCTTTTGCTAGGGAGTATCAGGTGCAAGAGATATCTTTTGATACTTTTCTCACAATCAAAACACAACTAGAGTAACAGATAGGAACTAGGAGAAGAAGATGATGATGATGATGATTTTTAAAGGAGTATCATATCCTGTAAGTACATTTAGAAAAAAAGAGTAACAGAGCAGAGTAACATTTTGTCATCTTCTTCAATATACCTACTCAATCCTTAATGCAGGATAGAAAGTTTACACACGAGGGAAAAAGTAATAGATCTGGTTTAGCCAAACAAGTCTCGTCCCCAAAGTCCAAAGACACAGTCAGCAGTCAGAAGTACATAAGTAAAAAGACAAAATTTCCATGTACACATACATACATACATAATATGCGTGCATATGGAAAAAGTTAGGAGATCAATTTATGAAATCGAACACACATTTTATTTTATCATATTCCCAAATTATGTAGTGTACATTCCCATGTATTCGATTCTTTTGTATTTTGTATTATATCTTATATTATGCATACTATGCACGTGTACTTACTGCATACATGTATGAATAATAATAACTAAACTATGTACAATGTTCAGTGCAGTGTACAGCAATCTGAGTTGATTTAATGATACAAATGATTTTATATGATATAAAGTCATATCGTAGTCTTCCAATGCGTTCTTTACTATTCAATTTCAATTCTGCTCTTAAGGAATGAGGAGGAAACCTCAGAAAAGTGTTGTACAATGTACAATGCACACATACATGCGATTCACTCGATTTCGATTCACAAATCACAATTTACAATTCACATTGACTCCAAGTTTTTTCGTCTTCCTTTGTGTCTTGTCCAATTTCCATTTTCTACGTTGCACACTGTACTTACCACTTACATTGTACATTGTACATAACTATATACATAGACAAATGTCATAAATTTGTACAGGTAGAACATATATTGATATTCATTTTTCATACCGCTTTTGATATCATTTTTTATGACCAAGACTCTTATTCATGTACGTGACAAGGGAGCAATGTAGTCCAACAAACTAATCAGTTACCACTACCACTATATGACTGAGAGTCAAAGCTAAACAACTAAACAAAACGCATACCTGCTTATGCATACGTTTTTCTTTTTTCTATGTATGTATGAATCATGAAATAATAGGAATCTCATTTTTATGGAGATACATTTCCGTTTCGCAAAACCAGCCAATTTTTCTCTTTATTATATTTAAATATAGATCTTTGCCTTACATTTCATGCGGCTTTGATCTACACATGCCTCTATAGATGCATAGGCATAACGTATACATTATACATACATGATAAAATATACAAAGTGTAACTCGGGAGAAAATTGCTAGTTGTAAATAAATGGGAAATGTATATTATTGTGTACACTTTTAAATTATAGGTATTATAACAACTTTGTAATCTTTGTGTATATGTATTGCTTGGCGGCATCTAAATTGAATATGGAATAGGAAATGCATATGCGTGTATTATGTATATGGTAAAGGGTTAATAACTAGAGCTATGTGTATATTATATGCATTATGTGTACAATTCGAGGGAAAAGATGAAAAGTCGTTTAGTTATTATACACTTGTCGAAACTTGATCTCTATAAATTCCCCATGATGTGACTTTTATGCCGTTTATTCCTTTGCAATAATTATATTGTCCATCGTCATCCTAACTACATATTCACAATATTATGATTATGATATGGCATGACAATTAGATTTTAATGCACCATTTTTTGTATGGAGAGAAATTGAATTGAATTCATACATATTTAATATTTATTTAATAACAATATTGTTATTATTGGTCGCAGTTTCTACAAAATAATGTCTAATATATATCTAATATGTGTCTTCGTCTTTCTTATACATAATTGGAGAATAATTGGGTATAACAGTGTGTGTAGTGTGTACCTATAGTTTCTTGTTTATTACTAAGGATTCATTCATCTCGCTGTCATTTTTTTCAGTAGCTGTCTTTTTGCATTCTGACAGAATTTGTAAGGCACTCAAATGCAGAAGAGAGAGAGAGAGAGAGAGAGTGGTGAAAGTTTTCTGTAGAGAATTTACCATGCACAAAAAACAAACATGTGAATCAAAATGCACAGTGTAAAATGTAAAATGTAGTTTATGTGTTATTATAAAACGATTAGTACATATCCATGCATATGGAAGACTGATATAATAGTTTACAAGGTACATACAAAAACTTGCTGCTGAAAATTGCAGGATAATGTCAAGCATTTTTTCAAAAAAAGTGTAGATTTAACTAGAAAAGTTTTCTAAAATAGTTGGTCAAAATGTCGGTTTTATAGCCTTTTTAAATGAACTATGCCAAACTACCGGAAATAAAATACTCGCATTTAAATTGGATATAGGCGACTTCTGATCAATTTAAGAGAAAGAGTAGTTTTAAACCCTTAATTATATATTCTTCTTTGATTTTCTGCCGCTATACATCTATTCACTCGTCTTACATGCATGATAAACATAATGTAACGATTTAACATGGTGGAAAAGGAGTAAAATGTTTAAATATCTGAGGAATTCATTCATTTTGTGAATGAAAAGTAAGACGTGTACACACATACATATGTATGTATATGTATATGTAGATATTAGGTTGTGTAAAAAATGTTGTTGTGTCCATAAAACTGTACAAAGGGCAGTCTAAACGTCTTTGTTGGGATTTCCAACAAAAATACATAAATAACCTTTTTTACAAATTGTTTTCTATTCCCATCCTCGTCAAATGTCCAATTGATTGTTTTCTCTCAATCGACTGACGCTTGATGGATGTTCATGTGATGTGATCCGGACTGGTCTGATCAGGTGCTAATTTTGTACGCTTAGAATGTGCAATTGCAGTATACAATGTACAATAAAAAGCTAATGGATTTGTCTATTGTCTCTGGCTCTGTTATAGAGTTCATCAAGTTCTTTTTTTATACATGCAACGAATATTATATTTGCTGTCTGGTCAATTAAATTCACAGGTATGTATACACACACTTACTTAATTCACCAACCTTTGTTTTTTGTTCACACTGAACAAAATCCTCCTGTTTGCACTGCATTGTTACAGTATGACTATGTGTGCTGCTGCTGATAGTGCCAGGTGCCAGCTGTTGTCTGTGCCAACTTTTATTCTGCATTTATACACATTACAGCTTCTTTTTATTGTGTATAGTTATACATTATACATGCATTGAAAATATTTCACTTTTGGCTCAGCTCAAAACTAACTATAACAATAAGAGTACATATTATGAGAGCAGCTTATTTTTAAATGCGGATTTGCCATTATATTATTTACTTACGTCAAACCTGTAATGACTGCACGTTTTTACACAGACAAATTCAATTATACATACATGAATGTTACATGTAACATTATTTTTTATTTTTGAATTTCTCCAGAAGCACCATGCATATTACATATGGATAATATGCATCAATGACAGGTGACAAGGGTTAAGGTTTAAAATGGTGTTCGTATATACCATCGCTCTCATTTTTTCTCACTAATAATAACATGGAATCATAACAATCAAAATTATTCTTGTGCGTGTTCAACGAACAACTTCACAAACTACATATTTCACAACAAAGGTTGATAGACTTGATGAACGTTTTGATGAATTGAAAATAATTTTTACTTTTGAGAGACTAAAATAATTAGTCATTGTAATAAAAACCTCGAAACTTTACTTATCATATTTAGTTCGTTAATAGTTATAGGCTCGTAAATGGTTTGACATGAAAATTTGTACATGTATTTTTTTAAATTGCATTTCACCTTGTCTCACATAGTCATAGGGTCATATAGTGTGTTACCGTGATTTATAATCTATAAAAAATATGTATTTTCTCGTTCTAGTTCAGCTAAATATTCAGCATTGCATACAACATGTAATATGTACATTTTACACATTATCCAAGAACCAATATGATGATGAAAAGACACAAATTAGGTAGAGAGAGGGAGCAAATAAGCAAAAACTGAACAATAATAATGATTGTAATTGTAAGGTGAAGCGTTTCTTTCCCTTTTGCTGGTGCTGCGTTTGTCTTTGACGAATAATATTGTACAATTGTACAGCATATAGTAATAATATATTATATATTATTCTTATTAATGATAATAATTGAAGATGCAGTTGTATGTTGTATGAGAGTGTTTTTCTTGTCTCCTGTTTATGAATTCAAGTCGCGCTCGCTTCATCAGAAACAGAAAAGTCTCACATTTTCTTTTTGGATCAACACTCGTTACTTTAAACATAAACGACCAGACCAATAAACAAGAGTCAAATCTGTTGGTTTTGCCCCCTTAAAAATGAAACGTATATCTTAGGTGAGAATATAGAATAGTACTGTAGAAAATATCTGTACTAGTATTTATTACTTATGGCACGGCACGGAATTAATCAGCACGTAATGTTATATTATTGTAACATTATTATGTTAATCTCATACACCTATAGACACCGTACGTTTAGTTTTAGAAGAACTTTTTGAATTCATCCAATTTCATCTTTAAAACTGAATTTCCAAGACGAATAACCGCGTATCTCCTATATAACTTATGGAGGAGATAACTGAAAAAGTCAATTCTTAGAAAATCGGAAGATTTCCATCATTTTCTAAGAATAAAAAGCGTCCTGATTAAACAAATTTAATTTTTTTGATCTTTCTTTCTTTCTCGTGAATGCCTTCGATTCAACAACGATGTACATACATAGTATGTTTCACAGTATACGTAAAATAAGGAGTTAAATAACAGAGTGTGATTAGTTTGCGTGTATAGAAAGAAAATAACTCGTTTTCTCCATTGGTTGTCTTCCAAAAGTGATGTGAGTGAACGTGCTTGAATTTGATATTTGGTACACACATACATACATATGTAGGGGATAGACAGTTGTTGGGCTGGGAAGCCAAACACCAAAAACCAAAACGCAATTCCCTAAATTATTATTCTGTGTCAACTTTACAAGCTACGGAATTATTTGTAGGTCCTACTTATTTAACTAAATAGTTACTTTATATGTAAATCGATAAAAATGCAGATATTTGAATTTGGGAATTCATTTGTCTCAACTCTTTAGAGTTGTCAACATGCTTCAATCTCAATTCATTCATTCATTCAGTCATTCGTTCATCCACTCATTCAAGACTCTGCATCGTATGTACATACATATAATCTATAGTTGTTTACCTATCTAATCAATCAATCAAAATCAAGCTTCTTTTTTACCTTGCTCTTTCTTTGTCCACATTTTCAACTTGTATATTGTTGCTGTAACAGTAACGAGAGAGAGACAGAGAGAAGGAAGGAGAGGAGTGCGTGAATGGATGGCAAAATCAAAATTGTCAGAGCAGGAGTTGACAAAATATCGAGGAGTGAGATGATAGTATAATGTATAATATATCCGGTTCCTAAAAAACTTGAACTCTTGTTGATTTTTCATCGTCCTCTTGTTGATCTTTCGTTGCGAGTTGTGAGTGACCTCTCAAATTCTAGTGCATTTACATACATACGTATTTTGCGTATTGATATATAATATCTCAAGCTTGAGTCTAATAGAGTTTTGGCCTATGTAGATGCTTATAGATGCGGCGCCTCTCCTTTAATTTTCAGCCTCATCTTCTTTTTCTCCACCTCACTTAAAAGTCGAGCGAATGCAAATGCATAATATAATACGAATACTAGATATCTATAGCTTTGGTTAGGTATTATACTAACTATATTACGAGAGTAATATTATTGTCAGCCAGACATGTTCTTTTTCTACTGATTCGCCCACCTCATTTGGACTCTCTCTCTCTCTCTTTACCATTTCATATTCCTCTTCTTGTACGGACTACCAATTAACCCCTGCCCATCTATCTCCTTCCTTCTACTCCTTTTCCATTCTCCACCAGCGTCGGCATCATCATATTATGTAAAATGTATAAAGTATGAACGTCCTTTACCTACTGCATAATACAGTACACTATGTATAATACGCATAGTTAATCTGCATCTTCTGAAGAATCGCATTTCAGTGCAGCTTCTTTCGTCCTTCGTTTTTTCCGGGGCTTGGTCATCTATAACACATACAAAGTAACGGCAAACAGCATGACACATAATACATAATAGAATTGAAAAATCATCTCGATCGCCATGAATTTTTTGACAGTTTTTATTTTTACTGACATTCAGCAAATTCTTGAATTACAGTGTATGCTTTGAACATTTTTTTCAAATTTTCGTCGCATACGAAGAAGCTAAGTAAGAATGTGAAAAAATCTGAAGTATTTAAGTTTTTCAACAAAATTCTGCTGTTTTGTCTCAAATGTTTAAAAGGCTCGTATTTGTAAAACGATATGTACGTACAAAAATACAACAAGTTATGACTTATGACGCAAGCTGAAAATTGTGGCAAAAAATTGAGCGAGGGATCTAAGAATACGTAAATGTGTGTACGTGCATATACATATACGCTCGGAGTATTTTTACTCCTTTTTACGTACAATTGCACAATGAAATGAAATGGACGGTTGAAAACTTCAAGGTTGATGTAGATATCATTTAAAAATATACGGTGACGACCACTGAAAGGAGAGAAATAGAGAGAGAGAGAGAGCCCTTAGCAAAAAATTATTGTTTCATGGAATGGCTGGATATTATATAGATGAGTTGAGAAAAGTGAAAGAGAGAGAGAGAGAGATAGAAATAGACGACTTTACAGGTGGGCGGGACTAAATTTGTACACAAAAACTGTGTGTGGACTCAACTCACACAATGCAATGCAATACAATATAATACAGTGTACAATAGAATTTTACACATGCACACACATGGAGAGTCCTGAGCAAACGAAATCATAATATGTAGTCAAGTCTCAAGATTCAAGTCTGCTATTATTATTACACATAAATTGTTGTTATACAATTTTACTGTATCTATACATAAATACATACACTACATGATACACGACGAGTTCCAAGGAGTTTAAACATAGACACTTTGTGTTCTCTTCTGTTCCCTTGTTTTGTTTCTTCCATCCATTTCATTTTATATTATTATTACTTTGTGTTCTTGTTCATGTACAATGTACGTGTAATAATATCAGGTTTAAAAGGAGTTTTAAACTTTTTCTTTTTTCCTGAGCCGAGAGTCTGGAGAGTTTTGTACTCGAGACTCGAGTGGAGTCGGAAACGATGAATAATGTTCCCTGACTCTATACATACAACATACAACTAGGAGAGAAAAATATGCAGAGAGAGAGAGGACGAAGAAGGCGGAGGACATGTCAAAAGTATCTTCTTTTCCTTTGGAATAAAGATTGCTGAAAAAAACCCTGTTTGCTATTTATTAGCTCACATGTGAGCACACAACAACAACAATGTTCATATACAAGAAAAGTCATACCATACACCCGCACTGTATGTGCAATGTGTATAAAAAGAACAAGAAACTCTTTAGCTACATTGTTGAAAATTCCCGAGCAAGATGATATGATTTTTCCACCACTTGTTGTTCTCTATTTCTATTTCGGCTTTACTTGACTTGACTTTTACTGTAAAAACTCCCTCAGACTCTGTGCCGAAGGAAATATAAAAAGAAATGAAGGCAACAAATGAGCTACATCAATCACTCTCCATTTTTTTTACCTCGTGCTTTTGCTTCATATTTTACTTTTTGCCGTCTCCTATTTACTAAATATCGTAGCTAAACTACACTAATATTCTTGCTCGGACTCTGACTCTGTGAATGCTGAATTTCGAATTAGAATTATTCCAATTATTTACAAATTTAGCACGGCTCACACACAGAGTGAGAGGAGAGAAACATGACGAAGGAATAACGTAAAACTTGATCAAAGTAGACAAAACAAAGGGATTTGCTGGTGCTATATTAAAACTTATAAAGTTATAATGAAATGTAATGTTACAAGTTGCTCTGGGATTTTCATCAAGCTTGGCTCGTTGGTCTAATTGTATAATGAGTCATATTTATACAATACAACACATGTATACGTTATACGTATGTATAAGTCATCAGAAAATTAAAGAACCGTGGCAAAAACGTTTCGTGTCTCGTCAATTACGCATCTCAGAACTCAGAACCTCAAGTCAAAAGGGGAGCAACAAGCAACACTATGTGTGATGTGTAAACAAATAAATAATAAGAATGTGAGGTATAAATATAAATAAATATAGATAAATATTAGGAATCTCCATTAGTGTACAATGTACAACAATGGAATGTGGATTGCGCACATTTTTCAAAAATTACACACGTTCAGGTAAAACGTCGAGCGCTGATACTGCAAAATACACA
>JAQIVE010001971.1:0-21878 GCA_034698285.1 Sminthurinus bimaculatus | reverse complement strand
GTATTATTTTTTCCATATGTACCAGATGAAAACTGAGGAAAGAGACGTGGTGTGCAGCATCGAATTCGAATCTTCTCTAAACTATACCGTTATTACCAACCCAACATCCAAAACATGAGAGCAAAATGGTATAGGACAACCGGCTGAAAGTTACCCTTTGCCTCCAATTTAAATTGAGTA
The DNA here is from genome assembly GCA_034698285.1 of Sminthurinus bimaculatus. Taxonomy (NCBI): domain Eukaryota; kingdom Metazoa; phylum Arthropoda; class Collembola; order Symphypleona; family Katiannidae; genus Sminthurinus; species Sminthurinus bimaculatus. The sequence continues at coordinate 21,698 of JAQIVE010001971.1, read as the reverse complement.
AGTGGCAGCGTTCGGAACATAACTAAATTCAGACTGGTACACTATGCTAAAAAAGGTGACTTCAAAAGTTTAATGTTTGAGGCGTGAACTACTTTGCACTACGTCGCCCAATTGTTTGAAGCGGGTGATTTGGAACAATGTGGAGCGGCACTTCTTCTGTGGGGCGACGTGCAGCAACACTTAATAAGTTTTCGCGGAGCGTTGAAGGGCTGCACTTGTTTTTGTGGGACAGCGAGTGGCGTTGGCAAACCAATAGACTAGACGTGTATCCGCGCATTTACTACACTATTCGAGTTGAAGACCTGACCTGTATGACCTAACTATGACAAAAAATCTGTTACTCTTTTTCTTCGCTACCTTTTATTTTTAAACGGTTGGGAGCACCTGCTTGAGCTCTCCTATTCATGTATCAGTTTGTATCAGCTTTGACTAGGGTAATCTCTTTTGTCAATGAAGGATTGAAGGAGTATCCGTCTTGTTGGATGATAGGGTGAAGAAATTATAAAAATATAATGTTATGGAATATACCGTGTATGTTTTAATTGTGCTGCAGCTACTAGTAGTGCTGCGTGTTATAGATTTTCCCGTTTGATTGTGCATCATGTACATATGATACTGTATGGCTAAAAACTTGAATAGACTGCTGCAGTACAATTCAAACATATACGGTATATTTATATTTATTCACGCATTCTTTTGTCTATATTACATTTTGAATTAACTTTTTTTCATATAACATAGTTTATTTTTCGTTGGAATGTGCAATTATTTTTTTTTTGACAAAGACGTTTTTAGACCTCGCTTTTCATATAAGGATCAATTTTTTTGGTCCTTATATGTTTGCCCTGTTTGCATTATCTCTGTACTTTGTCAACAGCTCTTAATGAAAAAGTGTAGAAAACAGGGGTATTTTGATTGGAATGAAAAAAATTGATCCTTGCATGAAAAAAGAGGAGGTCTAAAAAAATCTTTGTGAAAAAAATAATTACACATTCCAACAATGAAAGTATATGAAACGTATGAATATGCGCGCTCAAATATTCTGAGGTAAGTATAAGCTGTTGCTGTTACAGTTAAGGGGCGAGGAGTGATACGAAACTAAGTATAGAAACTGTGGGTGTAGCGGAAATAGAGTGAAGTAAGTGAGTCCAGGAGTAGAGAACATCAGAACAACTGACCTAGAACTGAATATGGTTTGAGAAAGTTACGGAGGCGGGCGGAAGGATAGGACGGAAGAACGAATGGATATGGATCCAGTTATCCATAAAGGAGCTGGAGAAAAATGTGGTTGTTAATCCATCATGATGATGCACTACGTATTCTCTCTCTCGCTCTCGCTGTTCTCCACTTCTCATCCACCGTACAGCTTCCTCCTGCATGCATTGAGTCTGTCCCAAGGAGGGTCTGCATATCGAAAGTGGGAACCATGCAACATTTCAGTACTTTTCTGTCTGCTTTACGAGGGGAGGCTGGTCCACGTCTCAGATTTCTTTGCCATGTCGTGTCATGTACGACAGTGAAAGCTTTATTTGCAGTCCGGACAAGCACAGAAAAGAAAAGGTTGTTTTTTTGTAGAGAAAGGGGAAGTAAAAGTGAGAATTGAAAAAACTCGGATCCGGATTTCGGTCCAAATCAAAGCTAGCACAAGAACAAGAAGATCCTTGAATCTGAGACAAATGCCAAGACCACCGGGTTCACCATATCAAAGCATACATACATCATACATACAATACCCTTTCTTTTCACATTGTCATAACACTCACAGCGTCAACACGTTGTGCAGTGTAAAAACTTGAAAGGGAAAGGAAGAAAAAATACGTTGGCCCTCGAGTTCTGTTTTCCCTCTTGTGCTGTCTTGTCTTGTCACCCATTTTTTATCCCTCCCGCTCTCTTTCTCTGGCTATTTCTTCTTTCTCAAGTTGTTGCTCTCATAAAAGCTGGACCTTTCTTTTTACAATGTATGTATAGGAGGAAGGTTGAAGTTGCTGAAAGCTGGAGCTTTTGCTTTGACTTGCCCGTTGTGAGAGATCGCTTAGTTGGCCCTCTTATCTGATGAGTTGCTCCTCCACATTCTAAGAGATCTGAAGACAAGATCAACATCTCTATATATATCACACTGCATCCTATATACAGAGAATTTACACTATGCTTCGGATGCCTCCTTTGAAGATTAAAGGTTGGCAACAAAATAAGACCCATTGTACGGTATGATGCGTGGGAAACAATGGAGATGCGTGTTTATATATATATGTGTGTGTGTGTGTGAAAGGGGAAATGATACAGTTTTAGGACGCCCCATTGACCGTGACCATTAAATTGTCATAGTTGGATTAATTACGCTGTTAGCTGTTACTCCGCTCTGTCGTCATGTGACATTTTCCCGGTGCTTTATAACTTCATGCTCTAGGTACGTATGCAGTATTCATGTATGTTTGTGTATTCCCGCGTGGATATTTATCTCCTTTCTCCATTTCCTATGTATGTATGTGGTATGTACCTTTGTTTTTATACTCCAGTAAACACGAAATATATTGAGTGTACACTTTTTTCTAGCTTTCTCTTTTTAACTTTTAATACATAGTTTTTTCCTTCAAAAAGGGATAACATATGTGTGCCCTGTTTTCTTCCCCTGATTCCCTCTCCTTTGTCAAAGGTGAAATGACAAAAGATGAAAAAGTAATGAATTTTTCACGGGATTTTTTGTCCAAATCAATTAATGCTATCAACTGTTTTTTGTCCACGTGAACAACATTTTGCCTTTGCCTTTTGCTTTTGACCTTTTCAACAGATTTTATGGTATATCTCAGGGTGTTGAGCTCATATGATGATATTTAGACATACCCAACTATGTACGTACCGTACATACGTTTGTACAGGAAAGACTTCCGCCTCTATACCAATTGATGCCAGAAACTTTTTGTTTTCCCTGACTTTGACATTTCAATGCCATTTTGGTGTTGGATCATGTTTTTTAATATCAATTAATACACCAGCAAAAACAACTATAATGAATAATGAACAACCTCGCTCTCTCTTTATGAATGCATACTTAGTACTGTTTTTATGACGAAGAGGAAATTACAAAAATTTATGACGCACGCCAATCAACCTTTTTCAGACAATTCTTTCATAAGGTTTTGATTGCTTTCACTTTTCACATCCGTGAACCAGGACTCATGTGGTATTAATGAAAAAATTACAATTTCTTACTCTCTGTAGTAATTCCTCAATCCATAATATAATTTTTTCACCCTTGACTTGCCCTTTGTTTTGACTTGGATTCTTTTGAAAAGTTTTGTTACTTATTTCTTTGCTGACTTTTGCTGTAATATTTTGCAAAAACTGGGATAACTGCTCTACGATTATCGTAAAAAAACTGCATGTAAATGTTTTTTGATGATTTTGTTGCTAATGATTGGAATCCTAATTGATTTTGTTTTATAAAAAACACATCAGTTTACTCTGCGTGGTTGTGATTGTGATTAGGATCAACCTACAGTCAAATTTTTATTATGTATTTCTGTATATGTATAGTTATTAACCATTTATTTGAAGCGCCGGATTTTTGATGATTCTTCTTCAAAGACAATTTTTGTTTGTGCTTCACAAAATCCGTGGAATCAAAAGTAAAAACTGCGTTGACAGGCCATTAAATCTTCCCACTTTGTTTTGTTCCATTGTTTGCACCCAGTTGCATTGAATTTCGAATTTCGTTGAATTGTAGCAAATTGTATTTTGTATTGTAATTCTGTCAACACTCTCTCCCAATCTCTCTCACTTTACGATAAACGAGCTATAGAACTGAAGACTCCCTACGTTTGAATAATAAATATCAGGCGATTGGATTGTCAAAAAGGGAAATTTTGTGCGGTTGTTGATGGCGTGTGTGTCTGTAGTCTGTATGTGCAATGTGCAAATCATCCGCAAATACATTCAACCAACTAATTGGGATTCTCCAAGTGAGTTAGCGGGCCGAAGGTATAGAAAGAAAAGGGAAGGAAAGGCAGGGACTAATTAGTAATTAGCAGGTAGTCAATACACACAGACGAGAAGAAAAAATTCAGTACAACGAATATACATATGTATGGAATAGAATTAGTGGAATACAGCTGGTAATATATAGGTATAAAGCATAAAACATAGAGAAAACACGCAGACAAATGATCAAAGGCACGAACAATGTACTATTATTTCTACATGGGACGTTCACCGAATTTTCAATGAGGGAAACCAAAACAAAGCTTCCGGAGAACTTTCATCTCCATCTTTTATCGTGCGTAGACAGGGCAACCAATTGATTGCATTGTATTTTACACAATACACGAAAAACCGAAGCTATCTATTGTGTATAGAGAAACGTACACCTTTGTGTTTAAGCCAACCCGCACCATAGCAACGAACACCTTGTGTTTTCCAGAAATTGAGCATAAATCGTAAACCTTCGTAATATGCATATTATGTATTATGTATTGTCGACATCAACCTCAAAGTACGATACACACATACAAAGTAAAGGGACGAATGGATGGAAAATTTGTTGGATATTTTGTCCTTCGCCAGTTTTAAATTCAATTCAAGCCAGTTCTCCATTCTTCAATCTTTTTTCCATTGGTAACCACATAATATACTTATGTAAAGGGTTCGATTGGGGGAAAAAATCAAATTGTTTTTCGGGGGAACAAATCAAATTTTCCACAATATGATTCAACAGCCTTTTGTTTGTGTGTATGTTTTTCCTGGTCTTTTTTATTTGTAAATACAGCGCTTAGGGTATGCATGCATGCATACTTGCTTGCATTGTATCGATCTTTATGTACTGTATATACAGTGAGAGAAGCAGCGAGAAAACGAGAGAGGATTAGCCAGAGTCACATGCATAACCATAATCACCGAAAATCAGCGTAAATGAGTCCCGCCGGCGGTTTTGAGCTCCCTTCTCTAAACACACATTCACAGACAACATTAAACATTCCGTGAAAATGAGAGAAAACGAGAGAGAGAGAGAACGAGGGATGGGGAACAGAAGAGCAAAACCACAACACACTTAAAATGAGGAGTCTCAGGAGTCAAGATTGCGAGATTGAAGAGAAAGGCAGAGATAGAGAGAGCGAGAGAGAGAGAGAGGCAAAGATCAAACCTTTATAATGTGATTTTGAGGTTGTCAATGGGGAACAGATGAAATTTGTGCCACGAGAGTTTCTTCATACATAAATCAAATAATGAGGTTGAGCTAGCATATATGTACATGTGTACATATCTACAATTGAGAAAGGCTGAGATAAGAGACGAGGGAACGTATACATACATAGAAGAGTAAGTAGATAGATTGAGATTAGACCATCGTGAAAACGTTCAGTTTATAGCCTGTCTTATACTTACAGCTTAGATATGCGTAGATAGATCAAGAGTTGCAGATCTGGAATCCATAGACCAAGTTTACAGTTATATGAAGTACTCACTGGAAAACCTTTTTTCCAGACACATGTACAGCGTACATACACAAGGTTGCAGTTTGGATGGGACGCGGCTAGAATTTAGAATGTAGTTGCTAGATTTGTTCTTCTAACTGTTAGCCTTACATATTATAAGCTGTGCTGCACATCATTTTTGCACGTTTTTCATCTTATCATGAGACAAGAGGGATGCGGATAAACGAATACCGATAGATTGTTTAGTACTTTGTTTTGCTTTCGTGGTATCAAAGAAATAAATGACAATAATTACATTGAACTCTACGTATGTATGTATGCATATTATATTATAAAATTGATCACATCGGGTATAAATACTAAATAATACTGAATGGCGTTATCCACAACTCGTTTATTACATAATTTTCATTGGATTCTACAAACTGGAAGATGCAATGTCAAGATCATTGAATATGAATTATGTCACAGTCACAGTTGAAATTCGATACGGCTGTATTAAAATATCGTGCTGTCTGTACCCTATAGTTAATGATAATTTGTTCATTATTTTGCTGCTGATGCATAAATAAATACTTTGAGCAAGGACGATTCCTTGCAGATAGATGAAAGAATGATGTACATAAACGTATGTGCTTTGTACATTTATTTGAGGATCATTCCAACTTTTACTGTCTATTGTACAAAAGGAGGGATCAACCGAAAGAGAGAGAAAACGAAAGGACAAAGAGTGGAAAGGGAAAGTATCCCTCAAAGGCAGAGTAATATGGAAATACATAGTTAGATAAGCATGGAACAGTGTGAGCTTGCTCGTTTACTGTCTACCTGCCTGCTGTCGGTGAGTGTATTATTTACTTATCGTAAGCCTGCACCACAAACTACCTCTTTTCACACGCTAATGGACACAGTACACGCCTATTTCGTGTGTTTATGAGAACGCATCGGGGAGGACGACAATAAGCACTCTTAAAAAATGAGGGAGTCAAATTTAAAATCTCTAAAAGTAAAATTCAGAGGGCAAACACAGTCCTAAAATTTAAATGACCTGAAAATTTCGACTGTTTTAAGAGCTGTAAAAAAATTAAAACATAGTTTAAAACTGCATCAACCTTTGTCACAGGTTTTTAATTCTCTATCAATACATTTAGAAAACGTTTAAAAAATCTTTGGTTTAAACTTTACAAGCGTAGCTGCAAATTTTACTCCTTTTCTAGGAAAACAGTTTTAAGTTTCCTAACGGCGTGTAATTTATTGTAATTTGTGCATCAATTTTTGAGTTACATAAAGGATGAATGGAGATCGTATAGTGTACAGTGTACAGGACCTCGATCGGATACTCATTTTCATTTTGGATGAGGACAACAAGGCGGGAAGTGAGAGGGGCAATTAATTCGGCTCATCAACAAGGTTCGAGTTATGTCACATCTCACATTCAGTCCAAAATTTGCATGCAGTCTGGGCTTTGGCGTTTTCATGGGCCTAGCTGTACTTCCGTCTTCTCTTCCTCTTGTTTGCTTCATGCTGTCACCGCTTCCGTTACATTCAGTTCCATCCCATCAAAGACACAGAGCAAAAGCGAAACCGGCATCAAAACCAAAAAATGCCCATGCAGACACTGTTTATTGACTCGCATATCCACACATGTAATGGGAGGGAAATCATCCGCCATAACCATAAAAGGAAATGAAATGAAATGAAGGTACGGGCTCCTTGCCAAACCGTTCCTTTTGATTTTGAGTTTCCTGCCGTCATCCACTCAGTTTTGTTTCCCCTGTCTTGTCTTGTCTTGCCTCTTTTCCAGTACCCCCTGTTTCTGTCTCGCGAATTCCTCTTGTATCTGTAGCCATCGCTTTCCTGATCTACTAAACATGCCCGGGCACAATGACACAACTCTGAAAAAGGGAACAGTCGAACAATACAGGTATCTACAATGTCGATAAAAACGTTTCCTGTTTTATGGAATGGAATTTCCAAGTAGACATTTGAAGATTAAATTTCTATGCATAATACTATAGAGTATAGAGCTGTGTAAGTATCTTGCTCATATTTTGTTGTACATAATTTTTACCATTGTTTTGTCATTTTGAATTGTGATGAATGATTTCAGCATCTGTCATACTGTCGTCTTTTGAATTTCTGAATGTAGTAGGTACTTGATGCAACGTATTTCAATGCTTAGTAAAATATCGGGGTACAAAATATGCATAAAATGCGGCACAATTTTCCCCAAAAAATTTTTTTACGTTTACTAATCAATAAGATGGTGATTCAGCTCATAACTTCTTTATTTCATAGCCATATTGTATGCATACATACATATTGAGAACATTTCAAAATTAAATGATCCTCCCTCTCTCCGTTGTATGAAAAAGACTTGCGACTTGTACCGCCAACACACAGTGAGTGAGCCGTCTGGGAAAAAAGAAGCATTCAGTTAAGCGACTAAAACGTGAGGAGGTAAAAGGTAGAAAATTGGAGCATTCTCTCGAGGCAAAATACGCTAAACATCAAGAAGGTAAAAGGGCGAAAGACAGACCTTGTCGTTTGTAGTTTGTCACATATTATGGCCTTATATTCTATATTCTATACTCTGTCTCGGCTTTCCCTTTTTGGCTTTGGCATTGGCATTGACTTTGGCCTCTTTCTGTGCGTGTACAAGTTGAGTTTGTATGTACGTAACTACACGAGTTTAAGCTTCTTCTTCTTCTTCCTTCTCTTGGTGAGTGTAATATTGACTGTTGATTTTGTGGTGGTGATAAAATATTTTCATTGCACACACGATTATTAATTCCTGAGCCTCCCTCGCAAACTCCCGATATTCAATAACATTACGTGCATCGTACATCATAATACATACATACATACACACACGATGCACAGTACAATACATTGTACATTGTACACTCTGCGCGTATTTTGCATTGAACATCACACTCGATCACATCACATCAAAGTACAAGTTTTGGGTGAACTCAAAGGACATTTTGGGCTCCGACTTTCTCTTCAGTCCTCTGTCAGTCATGTTCAGGTTTTATCCATGTTGTTGCTGCTGCTGCTGTTGTTGTTGCTCCTCTTGTTTATGTTTTGTTATTCGAGTCTTCGATTTGGCTGCCGGGACAACTTTTCCCATTAATATAGACATGCACTATACATATGCAATAAGCACAGTTATATTTTGTTCAGACTCCCCAGTTTTATTGCAGCTTGCTCCCACTGTTTCTTTCATCCACCCACCATGCAATATTGTAGATGTATTTAGTCAAAGTGTTGATGTTTTTGCCACTGAACGCTTTGGAAAATGGTCCATGCAAATATTCTATTTAAAAAGGTCACCGGTTTCTTCCAGTATCTATAAATATTATTATGCATAATGTTTCTCTCTCTCTCTCCATATACATCATGGATATTACTGATTTTATATTAATGGCTCCACATATAACTACATTCATGAAGTTCATTTTGGTATACATAAAACTCAGTGCTTTTGATTATCGATAACGATATTCATACTGATAGGTATTAAAACGTAGATATTAGATACGGTTTATATTATGACATGGTATGCTGCACAATATGTCCTGCCGTTTGATGCTCAACTTTCCCCACTTTGATTCCAGACTATTGATTAACGACAAGTGTGGAGATAATGGACAAGCTGGATCTAGATTTTAGACGACAGTTAGACAGTCGACTATGTAGACGGTGAGTGGGAGTTTAGCATCATCGAGGCTAAAGTCAAAGTATCAAATGTCGGATGATGTGCAAAATGTTCGAGTCAATGATCGGTGTCCGCCTCGTCAGAGGGTTTATAAATAATAATGATACTGCTTTGATAATGGCAAGCTGATGGAGATGGGACAGAAGATTTCTTCTTATCTTCGGTGTCTTCTTTGCTTCTTCTTCTTCTTCTCCTTTGCCTTTTTATTTTGCCCCAAAGCCCAAAACCAAAATTAAACCCAAAGATTTGGACGGAGGTGAAAGGATAAAGAAAAGATCAGATCCGGTTACTCGGAAATCGGGACCTTTGATAAGCAGTAGATAATGTAGCGGGGAAGCCGTACTGTTAATTCCAAGTCTTACACCCTTATTCACTAACATTTCATATATGTACATACATAAGTCGAGTGATAGAATGTGTGTAGAGTGTAGAGTATATGGTCATTGTTGAGCAAGGATTTTCACTGGTCGTATGGCCATGTGGGTCATTTTGCCTGACGCAAAAGGTGACTTGCGGTCGCCATTGAATTGAAGATTTCGATCCACCCTGATTTTATTGTCAGCTCAAGGCTTCCGGCTCTGGATTGTGGGCCGGACTTGAATTTGAACTTGATAATGTAATTTGCTGTGGCTTTTCCAGCTATGTAACCAATGGTATTTTGTAATATGTAAAACAACTTTTGAAGTCTTGAAAGTAAAACCAAATTGCTGGAAAGAAGCCATAAAATTCAGAGGCCATTATCAAACCAAATACGCGACAATGGAAATCAAGGATACACTAAAAGGCATATGGAAAATTAAAAGGTTGCAAAATACTATACCCAGCTTTTCATACACCCACTCGATAACAAACCAAGGTGAAAACTTTAAATATTCTGCGGTTCCAGGCTTATTTTTGAATTATCTTTCTTTAGCCTTTAAAATTATGTATTAAATATTGTACAAATTTCTTTGTGCTGTAGTACTACATGACATCAAAATTAACGTTTGAATTTGTAACAATTTACGTGTTACATATGCTCTATACTCTATATTGCTAAAAATCCTTTTGTCTTGTTGTCTTGTCTGTGTTACAAAAATTCCTTCTGCAGATTTTGTTCATTCATGTGATTGGTCAGGCAGCAAATGAAGAGAGACCAATTATTTTGTATTTAATAATGAGATAAATTATTTCAAGTATTTTACAACATCATTTTAATATAAATTCTATACAGCTCTCAAACTTTTGTGAGTGGGCCTTCAAACCTCAAAGGAAATGTTGATAAAGTTTAACCAGTTTCATTTACTTGTTTCTTATATGTACTAGTTACGAAATTCTGCCAAACAATCAAGCAGCTATTTGGTAAACCTCAGCTCTCAGCCCATTAAAACGATGATAATGTTGAAATGTAGGAATTGAGAAATTGAGAGAGGTTCAAAACAAATTAAGACCACGACTGGAAAACTTCAATTTTACCATCTCCATCCATTATGCGAGCATTCAGAAAAGTTTGAAAGCACAATTCAAACCAAACCAAACCAAAAACGAGTGTCTAATTCAAGACAGACCAAGCCAAACAAACAATAAACCGCATTATAATACGCACACAATGTAATACAATATATAATATCTCAAGAATCAACAGCACGAAGTACAAACTTTGAAAGTAAAGATCATAACTCAAATTGATGTTGTCAAAGTTCGAACCCTGTTTTGTGTGAAACATTTAAGCAGACAAAGTTATTAGCGGTGGATTCCAAAAAATTGTAACAACTTCTGCGTTAGTATGCACATCATACATCATCTCTATACTCTATAATATACCGCATTTGCTTGAATTGTACTGCACCAACATAATTCAAAGTTAAAGGCAAAAATGTGCATACACAAAGCTTTCTAACGAAAATCTATGTTTTGTAGCACTATGCAACACATGCGGTACCCGTTTGGTAACTAAATGGAAGCAATTTACAAGATCCCATCAACTTCATGCACTGTAATTACATAATTATGTATCTATACTTTGAGTTTAAGTATTTAAGTATTCCGTTCAAACGTTTTGCATCTTTTCCATAGGTCAAAGGTTAAAGAAAATTGTGTGTACATTGTATATATTATGCATTGTACATGACATTGTATCGAGACTATTATTCTTCTTCCGCAATTTGTGTGTAAACCAACATTTTTTACAACTATGTATGCCCATATTAACCACAAGTTCTGGTTTACTCCCACGTATAATACGTGTAAGTATATTATTACATACTATACTTTCTCTCCCTTAATTTGGCCCAAACAGTGAAAGCAGGCTCTTCATCCTCCCAATCTCAAAAACGTGTGTGTGGTTTCGTATGATACGCTTGGAAAAATCTTGAAAGTGCACAATATACAATATGCATACACATCACTCTATACGTATATTTGTATACGCAACATAATATAATAGTTGGTTTGATTGACAGCTTGTCCGCCCGTAATCTTCTCATGCGGTCTGTTCCTTCGAGTATTAGAGGCTGTCTGGAAAATTTGTGCAAAATCACTCCCTATCACTATCACTTCACTTTATTTCACTTCACTTCGTACATCGCTTCATTCACTCTCTTTTTCTCTCTCTCTCAATCTCTGACTGAGACCACAAAATGTATGTATACCGTATATGTTCTTTTAGTAAAACAGTCTTACAAGAAAATGCCCTTCTTTTTTCCAGCGTCTTAATATGTATTAGGTGAGTCTCACTATTGGAACGTGTCTTACTAAAAGAACATATACGGCATGTATACAGGAAGAACAACTATAAATGCGCAAGTAAAGTTTACTCAGACTGTATAAAAGCCAGTTTTTTTTCTCCAGGTTCATTTTCATCTTCATGGTTATGTTTAACGAGTACACATACATACACTGATATTGGAGGAAAGCGAGAACGAGATAGATAACGTTATGTATGGAGAGAAGAAAAAGAGAAGAAATGTACAAATATCCTTGGATTCTCCTCTTTCACTTGCCCAAACCAAGACTAATGCATGTACTTACATATTCACATGCTCACCATATGTTGCATGTCATGGTCTTATAGGTACTCCATAACTACATGTCTGTTCATGCATTTATGGTCGTTCATAGTTTCCAAGGTTTACTATGTACATATATACAATATACCCGCTTAATGTATGTGGAGGGAAAGTGCTCAAGCAGTTGAGTAAATCTCTCACCCATTTGATACTTTTTGTCCGTCCAGAACAGAAGAGAAGAGAATAGACAAGGATACAGAGTGTGAGCCCACACACTTTCACATTATTTCTCCTTCACGCTCTTTATTTATCTTGATACGACTGGTCTGATACCGTGTAGGATGTAGGATGTGTGTACAAAAATACACGTCCATGTGCAAGATAATATGTACATCATGCTCTGACTGACTTCTCCTGTTTGAGCTCCTTGATAACGAGATGTACTCTTTACTCTTTTATGTAGTTATGATGGGAACTTTTGACTGTGGAATGAACTGTAAAAACACATTGAGAGAGACTCTCTCTCGTTTTGCTCATCCCATGAGAATAAAATCCAGTGAGCAAGAAAAATAAAGAGGAGCGTGCAAAGGATCAGGAGGAAGATCAGTCCGATCTTTCACACATGCACCCGTGGCAATGGATAAATGGATGGATGAATGAATGGATGGGTGGATTGATTTCCATGTCTTTTGAATAATCCAAAATCCAAAAACCACAAGTCCATCTTGAATAACAATATTATTATTATTGTGCGGGCTGTGATTTATTTAAAGCCGATTCTATGTATTATGTATGTATTATGCAGATTCTCTCTTCATTCGTGGGCCGAATGCTGAGTGCTGAATGCTGAATGCTCAACTTTGAAAAGAAAATAATAAGATGGAGAAAAATACGTAATAATGTCACACGACACAGTTTGCCTAATGCTTATCTTGCCGTTTGTCATTGCCTCTGCCTCTTTATTGCAATAATAATATAGACAGATGAATGTGTGTATACATATTGTATATCGTGTGTGTACCATGTAATAATACATATATTCACAGAAGAATGCTGAGTGTCGAGCTTTCTCTTCGTTTCCTCTGTTTAATGTTATGTCTTCAGCTCACACGATACAAGAGAGAGAGAGAGAGAGAGAGAGAGAGAGAGAGAAAGAGAGAAAGAAAGAGACGAGTGTAGGAAGAGATGGGAGGATGAAGAAAGAAGACGACCCTTATTGGTTCGACTTGGCTTGACTTAAGTTGACTTGACGACGCTCGATATTTCTTTTGTAGCGTTACTATGGATGTTTCTCCTCGGGTTTTACGTCAGTCAACTCTAATGGATGAACCCACTTAATGCCTCGCGACGAGAATATACAATATATATTTTATGTGTATGTGTGTATCTGTGTGTATGTGTGTGGCTATAAATGGAGATAGAAGAAAGGCATATGAAGAGCAGAAAAAAACACAGTTTTTTTCCTTCCTTTTTGCAAAGGCTCTTTGTCTCGCGTTTCTTGAGAAAAATTTGATTTCACATTGATTTTCCTCAAGTCCAAAATCCAAATGGAATATTAAATGCTGTACGCATGTTTTCCTTTTCCTTTTTTTCTTTGGTGTGTATGTAGAATGTCGAATGTACATATAGACACTAACCTTAAACATTGAAACTTAGGGAACAATAAAAATGACGGCATGTGTACGTGCGTGTGTATCGCCGTTTTTGTCACATTATCATTTATAATAAATAAAAAACTAGTTTTCATTCTTATTCTACCCCTGTAAATATTACATTATGTATAATACATACATGTATGGTGTAGAATGGAGAAAAATGGCCTTGTCCTTAGGTTTAGAGGTGTGATAGGAAATGGGGGAAATTAAAGCGGAGAATTTTCATCACATGGATTTACGTTTTCTTTATGAAAGCATGTAAGAAGATATTTATATACAATATACACGCATACCCCTTTCTTTCTCCGCTCTGGGTTTCTCTCAGTTTTCAGGTTAAACGTTAAAGTTTATTATTACTGCTATACATACATACATACACGGTGAAGAAGACTATAGTCAAAAGTTCTGCATTTTCATATTCCTTAAGTTACCCTTTGTCTTGCCCATGTACGTACATCGTTCAAGGAGGTCCACACCAAGGAAAATGAAGAGTTTTGTTGGATTTGTCTCATTATTTAGCTTAGCTTATGTACATATGTAGTCTTGGAGTTGACTTTCCCCCATCCTCCTCTGATGATAATGAAGATTCCTGTGTGTGTGTGTATGTATATTCGCAATGTGCACACATGTGAGGTGCGTCACACTAATATCCGGAGGAAATCATTATACCGTGGGAGGTTGAATCTAGAGAAATAATAATTTTCCTTGTAACACTTTATATTCATTTATGCAAGAGGAAGGCTGGATGGAGGACCAGGAGGACCCTGGGCATTTTTACTTTGAGTAAAACATCCACTCCAACTCCATGAACCCAACATTGGACATCTAAGATCCAGGCTAAGTGAGACTTGCTAGATACTTCATTCATGTACATACTTAAAAGCATCATAAACATGAAAACTTGTCACACAAGATGTAAAACAACTTTAGACAGTCATACATGTACCATGGGATGCATAACAAAAGTAACAGTTTTATGGTTCAAAGTTGACAAAAAATTCAAAATTATGCCAATTTATTGCAGCGATTTTTTCTCACTTACAAGACACTTGCTAGAATATGCACACAACTAAAATCTCCTCATGGAAAGTCGTACAATTAAACATTAGCAAAAACATATAATGCAAAATTTTATAGAACCAGCTCAAAAAGGTATACATAAATCCACTATCGTCATCGACATTAACTTCGTCAAGATGTTAATGGCGGACAGCTGATGATTATTGGCCGTTGGAAAGTTGGCCTGCCGACTGATTGAATGCCCAGGAATTTTGTAGAGGCATCGGATCAGAAATGGGATCAGAAGAGATGAGATAAGTATAGCCAGTACTGATGCTGAACGCAGCCAACCGTCTGCTTTGTTTATCTCTATCTATCTAATTTTAGGGATCTAGTCCAATCCATGAAAATCCTTTTTGATGCTAATGCATAGTTAGGGAAATCATGTTAACTGTTTATGCTGCCGTCTCTCTACATTAGATAAATACCTAGACATAAATGCAAATTCGTTATTAGGTGTCCATTCATGTATGTATTATACATAGTATAGTCGATAACTAGAATACTAAAGATTTATAGCAGTTAGCGTTGCATTAGCATCGGGCTTCTCCAGACAATGATAGAATCTGAAAAGGAGCGATTTCCAATGAAATTCGAATTACAAATCCCGACGAAGCTAATAATACGGACAGCCAAAGGAGCCAAGAATATAATATGCATGTACATTATTGTACATGATATAGTAGAAGTTTTGAAGCTTATCTTCGTATGTATTATAATACCTTTGAGGATTGAATGATTGACCGGCTGTTTAATGATTACCATAACTGACTTTGACTGTCCGTATGCATGCGAAATATACATAATACGTACAATATCTGCACTTACATAGTTTTGGTATGTCTGAATAAATATCACGAGCATGTGAACTGTTGATCTGGGATTAACTGTAATGCTCTTTTCATGTACATTTTTACCTCCCGAGAGTTGAAAAAAGGTTTTCCTCGTAAGAATCCTTAGAGTTACACAGATCGGATTCAAAAATATTCTATTATAAATGCACAAAAGTTATCCAAGTAAAAATATCCAAGAATGGACAGAATGAAGGTTGGTTCCAGTTTCTTTGATTTTGTGTCGTCTTGAAATTCAATCCAGAAAGTTTGTTGCTCGTTGCTGTTTAGCTTCTCGACCTTTCGCTTCTCATGCTTGAGAAGTCAAAAGATTTATGTATTTTTAGTATCCAGCTATGTAGTTATTCAAAAAACAGTCGTAGATTCAATCACCTAAAGAACAACAAACGTAACTTCAAAGTTCAAACTGGCAATCAAGTGAGCTGAAAGGAAACCCCTATCGTAGATCAGACAAGAAACTATAAGGAGCAAAACACCGAGAATAGAATAAAAAAACATGTTTAGTTATTGTTACATATGGTTGAAAATTGTCCAGCAAACTCCCTGAAGTGGAACTGTCGTGTAGAAGTTTTGCATTCACAAATTGGAAGAACCAATATAGAACCAATATATTGTAAAGACACTACATAGTGTAAACTTACCTGACCTGTTGACATTTTTCATTTTTCATCACGTATCAAAGGGCAATTGTCGTAGTTTTACTGTGAATGTCAAACAATACAAATATATACATAATATGTAAACGCGTAGATTTAAATAATACACGGTAATCGCCGTGTGTACGTAAAAAGTAAAATCCTCATGACAAACATTGACGCTTGCTCTTGGCTGCGACGGAGGATCTGCAAACGAGACAATCAAATAAATAGCCCGAAAGTTTACAGTTCAAAGCTCCGTAAACTGCTGAATTTGAGGTGATTCGAGATTCGATTCAAGTTGAGCATATAGTTGATAGTTGAGTTAGGGCTAATTTATAGAGGCGGAAAATTGAGAGCTGAGGATGGAGCAACAGGAGGTTTCAATATTTTTGCCTTCCTCCTAACTATGTGTGTATGGAGTATGTATGTACCAATACGTACTTGCTGTTCTGTTTGTTTTTTCGTTTCTTCTTCTTCCTCCCTTGTTTGCTCACGGACGAGCG
This sequence comes from Sminthurinus bimaculatus, assembly GCA_034698285.1. NCBI lineage: Eukaryota > Metazoa > Arthropoda > Collembola > Symphypleona > Katiannidae > Sminthurinus > Sminthurinus bimaculatus. The sequence goes on along the minus strand of JAQIVE010001971.1, from coordinate 4,858 downwards.
AACAAAAGCGAAAACCAGCGAGCAGTTTGAGTTACCATAGCGGAGTTGAATTGAGACGTGAAATTCGTTGCTCGTGCTCGTGTGCGACAGAATCGTGGCCTAAACCCAAAACTCCAGTCCAGTCTAGAACATTCGCACATACAAGAATTAAATGATGAATTTTAGCTGTATATGTATGTACATAGGTATCTATTATGGTATAATCGTAATCTCTTGTTCAAAATTGCAAAGGTTTATTATAGCCATATGGAATTAACAAATATGTACATACGTAGGAGCGCTATGCAATAGTTTATCTCCAGTTATTTTCTTGCTATTGAGCAACTCACAATAAATGAGCTGTAGCTGACGTTTCATGTTACCCGGAAACCTTTCCACGTCCTTCTTTATTATTATGTCTTCCAGTCCAGTCCCTCATTCAAGTCCAGTCCAGCTCAGTCCACTTCATTTCATTTCACTTCATGTGATTCCGCTGCAAAATAATTCAATGTCCAGTACAAACAAGCAGAACAACGGTCTAAAATATAATAGCACATACAGGGTACACCAATACACAAACAAATGGGAAATACAAATTGAATTCACACAATCTTCTTCATATCTTTATCATTGACATCATCACAATTATGATTATTGTGTAAACACGACCATTGTATTGTTGTTGGCCGTCCACCTTTATGCTATGCAATCAATATCCAGGCGGTGTACAGGAGTAATAGTCCTAGAGTATCCAACGGAAAAAACATTTGTGAGCACACACTTATTGCAGGAAAACGTTGTGGCGGATAGAAAAGATGAAATTTATTTTCTGCGGGAGAGTACGTGTATACCTTAATACATCTATGTACAAGCAAATTCTACAACATATGGAAAAGGATGCGGTTCACTGTTTACTCACTCGTTGGCATAAAATTGAAATTGATCACCAACCCGTTTTGATGTATAGAAAATAAGGGAAAATGAAAATTCTGATTAGGCAGGACAGAAAAGCTGATGATTGTTTCCATCTTTTTGTTAAATTCCAGAAAATATAATGTAATATTAATGCTGTGTTTACAATGTACAATGTACAAACATTCCGATGCACACAAAAGTTGGGTAGTGGGTAGTATGTAAGTACAAAATATTCTGCCGTCTCAATTTAATTTTCAAATTTACTTTGTAAACGTAGTCATGCAAATCATGAGTAGTGGAAACAAATGTTGTCTTGTACCTTGTAACATATTGTATGTATAATTTTTTAACAGGATATTAACTTTCCGCGAATTCTTTCAATAGACTGATGATTATGACGAATTGCCTCCAAAAGTTTTTAGTGGATTCGGGCGACTTTGATGTTTCTAAAATTTAGGGGTAAAATTGACTGTTTTTAGGCCTAAAAATTTACATGAATTGACCGACGTCCAAGTTTAGGCGTACAGACGTTATACCTAGAAGGTACATTGAAATGCAGAATTTTGTGGTTAGAAAGTATTGTAGATTTGGCCTGGAAATTTCTTTTTCATCAGAAATATAGTAAAAATACAAAAGATGGAATTTTTACTCCATGTATGGAAGTATTTTTGCACTTTTTGTTTGTTTAGCAACCAAGGACATATTTCAGTTATGTAAACTTTATACTGTATGTACATATGTATGGCAAGATCCTGCATTTTCTGCATGTCACCCACACTGACGTTACCACAGCTATGAGAAATGACAAGCTGGAGAAATCTGCTAGAATTTAAAGTTTTCTAAAAAAAATCCAGATTTTTCACCGTCTATCATACACGCGCTTTATTGTCCACGATTTACATACATAAGTACAAGTACAAGAATACATACATACAACAAATAAGTTGGATTTTCCAATTTTTCTTTCCGCTTTCCCCATTTCCTCTCTGCAGTGGTTAAGTGCAAAAAATAGAGATGTCTACATAACTGAATTCCGGCTTGATGTCCTTGACGTATAATGTGATGTGATGTGGTATGCTGTGATGAGATGAGATGTACAATGTACTCCTCTCACACTCTTCTCCTGTTCAACATATACAGTCTATATTATGCAAGTTCATATGTAAAAAATATCAGCCGAGTACTTTTACTGCGCCTCGAAATTTGTGTGGGGTTTCAGATTTTGCATCTCATGCCACAAAATATCACGTCTGTACATTGTACATGGTACATACCATGAATTTTATATTTCACAACACACAACAGCATCCCTGAATTTGTTTTTGTTTCTCGGCCACTTATTTTTGTGACAGGTAGGTAAGTGAAAGGCTTTGCTACTAATGCACTTAACTAACCGTATGAGCAATATTACGCTGTTCATTGTGTACTGCAACCGCTTTTTTCAGCATTCTGTAACATTTCGTTCTTGTGGAGCGGTCGCGTGGTATACAAAAGTTTGAATCTACATAGTTTCAATCATTTAAACAATATGTAATGTGTACCAACAAATCTCCAACTTATTTACATGTCTGTATGTCTGTCATATATTTGGTACACACTGAGCTGAAGAATGTTTAGGTAACGTAACAAGTACATTTATTTTGAATGAACAAGAAAAAAGTGTAAAGCGGAGACGCCGTACAGTTTATACTTGTCAATACCAATTACTAGCATTTGGTGTAATGTGTGAAACTTTCCAAAGCTCTCGAATATGTGAATACACACACGCACCGTTATAGATATCATACGGCTCAAGATAATCAATGCGTAGTAGTGGTGATAATTAAGAAACGACTTATCCTCGTACTTGAATTTCTTTCGGTTTTCAGGGACTTATCCCCTTAAGAGTATCGATTCTCAATGATTCATTCATATCTCTTTTCGATCCTTCTGTATGTATGTATGTATGTATACCTGCACCGCAGACTAAGTAGATGAATAGTTTCAAACGCACACTTTATTTGTAAATCTCAAGTCTCGGTGTTTTTATGTCCGGGTTTTTACTTTCTGTTTGTCTTCTTCTCTTTCTGTATCTCTCCATGGTTCTCCTTATTTTATGTTGCTCTACTTATTTCTTTCCTCGCTTGTGTATTTGCTGCAAGTGCTATTCCTTTCTCCCTCTCTCTCTCTCTCTCTCTCTCTCTCTCTGAGCCTTTCTTCTTTCCCCTTACTTTTCTCCTCCAGCAGAGTGCTGGGTAAATACTCGAATTTAAGTCACGTCCCGATTCCTCGGAGCAAAATTGCTCGACTAAAATCTTGCCTTGCAAAGAGTTGGCTCCTCGACTTCATCTACTTCTTTCTCTCTCTACCTTATGTATGTATGTGTATGCGCCTCTCTTTTTTGTATGTACATACATGTACGAAGCAGAAGAAGAAGTCATTGTGGAAAACTACAGTGGATTTTAGGATGAGAAGCACATAAACATTGGCCTCGTGAGCCGAGTCAAAAGCCGTCATACGTACACACTACGCATATACATACATGTATACATATCTATGTTAGCACATGGGGAGTGGAGAGACGACCGTGTCACACGTTGATTGAAAGCCTAAATGACAAATTCGAGCTCTTTCCCTCACTCTCTTTCTCCCCAAGTCATGCAGAACGAGAGAAAGCGAGAGATCTTTCTTTGCCTCAGTCCTCTTTACCTCGAGCTTAATTCCTGTGTAATGGCAAATCTAAAAGTTTAAGGTCTAGATCAAGAAACCTCCGTCGTTATTCGCTACTCCAAATTTGCTGTTTATGCGGTATAAAGGGAAGCCCAGACTCGTCAGGGCGACCCAAAAGACTCTTTAGTACAATATTCAGTGTATGTACGATGTACGTATGTATGTAATATGTGGATTGTGGATACACATGCATGCATAATACAAAAGATAATAGTGAAAAGGGCTCTGCCATGTGTGTGTGCAATGTCAAGAAGGTTCATGCCAATATTAACATGAATGAATGTTCCTCTGCTCCTTGAAATCCTAGAAATCGTCGTCATTATTAGGATTACTCTTTTGCTCTCGTATGATGGAAATACGCCATTTGAATGAAGGATGAACTTTTCTCCTGGAATTTCTTTCAATATTAGGAATAATATTAATAATGCGCCCCCAGACAGTAGTGAATAGTTTGTCTGTCTGTATGCAGAAGGGTGAAAGGAATAAAAAGTGAGCGAGTGATTATCCCCAATTTCTGAAAGCATTTTTCATTTTTCGAAAAGTCTACTTATAAAATAAAGTCATAATATGTTATATATGATAATATACTAAATTTATTTTTTGCCGATGCAAATTTGAGTGTTTCTTTTTCGTTTTCAGCTGTGTGCATTTATTCACGTGTGTTTACATGGCGAACATTTTCATTTTTTACTTTTTTCGAGTATATAATCATTAGTAATTTATAATTTAAGATTATTATTATATTACCATTAGTAAGCTTTAAGGTTTGATAAATTATAGCCATAAATAAGCATAACAAGTTTAAAAGTTATACGTAAACGATTGATGTTAACATTATCATAAACACTGGCATTAAAACTAAATTTTTGCATTTTTTTTACAACACAAAGCTTTTTTATGTCCTCGTTTTTGGTTTTTCGTCTTTTGTTGTTGAAATTGTATTTATATATGCATATGTAAGTGACATACTTGGATAAAGTTATTCCCTTCGGCTAGATTAAAGAAGTTACGGAGTTTTAAAATGCTGGGTGTGAGAAAACTTGTTTGATTTCATTTTTCTCATTAGTCCGGTACATTTTATAGGAAATCGAAGAAGAAAACACGCGATTTTGAATACAAAGAAACAGTGGCGGATCCAGAAATTTTTTCAGGGGGTGTTTCAGGGGGTGTTTTTACATACCATTTTTTCGTTAACCTAACCTAACCTATCTTTATCAATGTAAAATTTTACCAGTCAGGGGGTGTTTGAACACCC
>JAQIVE010001970.1:0-21879 GCA_034698285.1 Sminthurinus bimaculatus | reverse complement strand
TACGGTCGTTTCGACTGCGGGCTTCTATTTTTATAAAGCACAGTACATTCAATGTATAATAAAAACGAGATGAGAAAGTCACACGCACATAACCTTATACTTTATATAGTAATTAGATAAGTAATTGGGTTCAAGCAGCTCATTATACAACTTTAAAGGCTTATTGTTAGAAAATTAGTTAATCCCTGTTTGAATTACTAGTTTATTTTAGAGTGCAAACTGCGGTCTTGATCCCAAACAAGCAAGAAATCGTTACCGAGTTAATCAACGGTTAAATCATAGATTATGTATTATATGTACAATGTATTATTTTATGTTACTTATGCATTGTATTTTCGGTGAAATGAAAAAATCGAATAGAAAAAAATAGATATTAGTTACTTATTGACAGCATGATGCAGTTGTCAATGAATGTTTTTCTTCAATTTAATATTATTGTTGTATACTTATTTATTTTGAATTAGAGGATAAAGTCCAACTAGTTTATCAGTAATTTATCGTACATACATGATACATAACTTGCTTACTTTGCATATTTAAATGTGATTGAACTTTTCTTCATAGTTCTTAGAGAACGGCTGGGAGTCGATTTTCTGATTTCTGATTCCGGAATTGGCATCAAAAGAATGTTCATTCACTAAATAAACAAGTATTTATGTGCAACAACAAATGTTTATGATGCAAAAAAAGGTCTCAAATATTATAGTTATAAAAGTTATAATTATATATTGCCAATTGCTGTACAACCTGTTCCCAAAATAAAGCATCCTTTCTTTAAAAATCTCCTTTTCACTGTTTCCATTGCCATTCAAGTGAGCACACGGAAGCAGAGAAAAATCAAGCTGAAAAAAAGCTTCATATTGTTCGATACCTCAAAGATTCATTTTGCATGGACTTGGTCGTCCAAATTACTATTTATTGACAATATGCATATATATACAACAATAAATACAACATAACTATACCATCATATTCCATAATATGAGCAAGTAGTAAAATTAGCCCAGTGCAGATAAAAATAAGCACACTGCTCAATATTGTTTCTTCCTGTTCCTGCTCTTCTTGATCAGTGCAATGTGAGCCTGTGAGTGAATACACAGCATAGCGGGTCCCCATCTTCCATGGTCAATCCAAAATATACTTATTACACTTACACATCCAGTTCAGTAATAATTATCCATTATGAACGGAACCATAACCTATGAATACATTTTATATATTTATGTGTACATACAGCTGGCTCTGGAATGGGAGTTGCTCTACGTATTTTTGTATAATATGTATATGTACTCTACAAGTTCAAGTTCATTCAACAAGCTGCATAACTCCATTTAGATATACCTACGTCTCATGTTATATAGCAAAAACAAAAACTCAACCAGTTTTCCGCTTCTCTCGCTTCAATTCTCAATTCAAGTTTTTTAGTTTGCGTATGGATGCATCATCTGGCTGATTCTTGCGTTTGTGTAATAATATGTATGCTCAACTTTGACTTTTATTATGGCACAAGAGCAATAATGATTATTCTCATTGTTTTTGCTCTGCTCCTCATGATCACAATTCACAACTCTCTCATCTCTCTTCGACTTATTTATTGTTGTCCATTGTCCATCTACCAACCAATCTATATACGCACGTAATACACGTGTTTTCGCAACATTTCAAAACATTGTGTGGGAAATTTTACTTTTCTTTTCCCTGATGAGCCTTTTATTTTTTGCCCAGTTTTTATAGATCCAACAACCATACTACCATGTTATTACTACTTATTACTGATTGAGTATAGATGATGAGTAATGAGAGTAGCTGAGAATATCAAGTAGAAATAAATAGGAGTAGTAATTTGTAGTTGTCTCAAACTCCAGCACACCGACGTCATCTCATGTTTAAACACTTAAAGGATGAACAAATTGCACATAATTGCCTCATTCACACATTTCATTATAAGATGCAAAAAAATGCATAACTAATGTGAGACAGGAGACTGGGCAGCAAGTATTAAGTATGTATGCATAAAACTAGGGAGATCGGAAAAGCGTCTCGGCCTTAACTCCAACTCACTATGCATATTATGTATACACATATTTTATTGTTGTTATTTGTATTGATTGCATAGCTCTGATCTTTCAGGTTGTTGAGACACCGACCGTCTGCCTCTACGTAAGTACTTACCTACTATGCATGCAGTATGTATTGGCTATAGTGTATGTTGTATGTATGTATACTATACTAAAATGTACTGGCAGACTTGACTGTAGGGCTGTGTTGAAATAAGAGTGACGGAAGTGGAGAGTGGATTTATTCTCCATTCGCCATCCCCTTCCAGTCATTTCACCAGAAACAAGATTATCAGCAGTGTCAGATGGTCCATCAGTGATTAGCTGCCAACAGTGCCAAAGAGAGTTGTAGTCCAAAAACCATTGACTATAATATCAGTATTCCTAAGTACAATAGACACTACTCCATTTTTCCTGGATATTTTGTTTCATTCCTTGGAGCTGCTCTCACATTGAAATTTTTCACAAATTTTTTTAAAATCCGTTAAAATAATCAACATTATTTATTCTTGAAAAAACTAACTGTTGGACTGATTTATATTCGTGGTGTAAAAATGACCCTCTCAACCCCACCATACAATTTTGAAACAGACGGCAATCAAAATGAGTTGAAAAAGATTGAAAGTGTAAGTGGTGGTGGTAAATCGGACTTTGCTTCCACGTGTACGCCAAAGAATGGGTCGAATATCGCCGAGTTCTTCAGGGGTCGTTCAGTTTTCATTACGGGATTCACGGGTTTCGTGGGCAGTGCCGTGGTAGAGAAACTTTTGCGGAGTTGTTCGGACCTCCATAAAATCTACGTGCTGATTCGTCCCAAAAAAGGATGTCAGGCCCAGGCCCGACTTGACAATCTTCTCAACTCACCCGTGAGCATTAATTGATTTTTTTTCTACACATTTTATTATTGTCGCTGATCCTTTTTTGACTAATATAATATGTTGTATACTCATTCTATTATGCAGCTGTTTGATTCGGTTCGAGCTGTAAAAGATGTTGACCTTTTGGGGAAAGTGGTGGCGGTGGGGGGTGACATGACCCTTCCAGGTCTGGGTCTGAGCCCTTCGGACGTGGCTCTTGTATCCAGTCAGGTGTCAGTGGTTATTCACTCCGCGGCCACCGTTCGCTTTGAGGATCCGCTAAAGGACGCCATGAAGATCAACGTGGAGGGCACCAACTGGGTCCTCGAACTGGCCCAAAAAATGTCCAAACTCAGTTCCTTCGTTCACATTTCAACGGCCTACGCCAACTGCGACCGAGACGAGATTGAAGAGTCCATTTATCCCATCGATTTTGACCCACTGACCCTCATTCAAATGGCCAACTCCATGCCCGACGACCTCATCAATTTTATCACTCCAAAGTAAATGCACACTGTCAAAAGTTTTTCTTCAATTATAATATTATAAACATGGGCTTTTCCTAAAATTTAATTGAAAATTACTTTTTTTCCCCAGACTTATGGGCCGCAAACCCAACACATACACATTAACGAAGCATTTGGCGGAAAAACTCGTTTCTAACCTGGCCCAAGAGAAAAATTTGCCCATTTGTATCGTTCGTCCAGCAATCGGTACGAAAAAAAGATATTTTTTACAAGAAAAAAACAATTTTTCAAAAAATCAATCAATTTTATTACATTTTACATTATTTTAAATAATGTATTTTTTCAAAATTTTTAAATTAGTGACGGCCTCTCACAAAGAGCCCTTCCCGGGATGGGTGGACAACTTGAATGGTCTTTCGGGAATTCTTGTGGGTTCGAATTCGGGCTACATTCGTTGTGGTCTGGTAAATAACAGTGCCATCGGGGATCTAATTCCGCTGGATCATGTGACCAACTTGGTGATATCCGCCGCCTGGGCCACTGGCACCTCCAAAAACCGGAACTTGGTCAATCAACCCAGAAATCAAAGTAATAGTGGTCCAATGAGTCCTTTGCCCGTGTACAACTGCTGCTCTGGAACGGAGAATCCGATTCGGTGGAGAGAGATCCGCAAGTACAGTCAGGCAGCGGCCTGGAAATACCCGTTTAAGATGACCTTCTGGTACCCTCAAACCCTGACGACGATGAGCGTGCCGCTTCGAAACCTTGGTGCCTTGTTCTTCCACCGACTTCCCGCCGGACTTGGAGACTTGGCCTTAAGATGTGTGGGCAAGCCGCCGAGGATCGTCCGCACCTACAACAAAATCGACGCCGCCATCAACACGGCCAACTTTTTCGTGCTCCAGGGCTGGAAGTTTGGCACGGACAATACGAGGAGTCTCCTTCTCAATCAGATGAGTCCCGAGGACCAGGAATCCTTCAACTTTGACATGACTCGCGTGGACTGGGTCGACTACTTTGACAACTATGTCTGGGGCCTCCGACGATTCGTTTTGAAGGAGGAGGACAGCAGTCTTCAAATGTCGAGGAAGCGATTCAAAAAGTATGATGTTTTTTATTGACACGTCTTAGAAAAAAATCTTGCCAATAAATTTCATGAAATTTCGAGTTTGGTCGAAAATCTTGGATTTCGATCAACTTTTGATGAGAATTTGATGAAAAATCATGTAAATCTCACCAAAAGTTGCCAATCTTGTCAAACTTCATCAAATTTTCATGAGATTTGACAGGTTTTTTTTCTAAAGGGACGTCTCATAAATTCTCACAAATTATACATTTTTATCTTTTCGATTAATTTTTTTCAAAATTATAAATATAAATTTATTCATTTTTTGGTTCTCTTTATTTTTTCAGACTGTACATAATGCACCGAGGACTTCAAACAGTTGCTAGCCTCTTTTTTATTTGCCTATTTGGATTCATTCTCTCACGCATCTTTACTCTTTAAAATTTAATGCATAATAATATAATGCAATCACTTTTGTGATCCATGTTTGTGATATTTATAACATTAGTATTATTAATTAAAGTAAACCCTTGTACTTAAAATCAGAAATTGATGAATTTCTTTATTTCCTTATGTTATCAGCTATGGAATCTCAATCATATTTACGTATGTCATAATATATTATGTGCATACAATACAAAGAAGTTGCAACAAATATTACATAAATGTTTTTTATTGGCACGTTAGATAATAGATAAAAAACTGACAGTTGAAACTAGATAAATTTGGTTTCTTTCGTATTTTCTTACTTTTTTTAAAAAAACTACTTCTTTGTTGTTTTCACACATAATTCACACATAACATATTAAGTAGTATGTCTACTAACCCCCTAATATGTAGAAAAACAAAATTCTAGCAAATCGGTCTAGACGTGCAAAAATTATAATTTCTTAAGTCACCATGCTTTCCCATTTCAATAAATTACATAATGTTCGAAACGGGATTCCAATGGGATTCTACCAATTTCGTTTAAACAGTATTAGACAGTATCTATATTCTATATGTATTTAAGTCCGCAGGCAGGAAACAGAAAAAAACTTTTAATTAAAACAAGACCATTGGCGTAAAGTAAAGGCTTTAATAAATCAATCAATCAGTGATTTATTAACGTGTTTGGGTTTTAACAAAGAATGTTATATACACAACCGGACTTTATTGTGTCTGGATGTAAATATTTTAGACACTGTTTATTCAGCATTATCTAATTTCATGTGTCAGGGTTTACCTTGATGTAAAAACAATAATTAAGTCAAAATAAAAACAAACTATAATGTTATGTATTATATATTATATATGATGTGTTCTGTGTTAAAGGTAGTAAAAAATGACTGAAATAAATACATCATACTCTGTTATGTGGTTTGTTTTTTGTTGCTTCTCCAAGCAATAAGTAAAATGTGTATGTAGCAACATTACTCGATAAAACAAAAGGTTTATTTTCCCTTTAGTCAATAGTATAAAGAAAGATGGAGAGTAAAAGGTTATTCTGATATAAAAACAGTAAAAGGAGTGTGAAGAGGTAAAAAAATTGACATTACAATGCAATAATCTATGCAATATGCAATGCTTACTCAACAAAGGTTGAACGTTGAACTGGAGAAGGTGGAGGGGGGGCAGCTAAACCACATTTAAGGCATAACACAGTAACATAATATAAAGTATGTAAGTGTACATTGTTTCTACAACAAAAAAGTATTAATATTACATACATTGCACTCTACGTAAGGATAGCCAAGTACGTATCTAGTATCTACTCATTAACGTGTGGCCGTGATCAATGACGCAACATATACTTACTTATGTATACAGTATACTCAAGTATACATGCATATGTATTGATAATAAATATGTATGTGTAATGTGTAGAAAATCATCCATGATACAACGTTATCATCATACAAAGTACAGAAAAATACAAAAGAGTTGATGATCGGTGTCAATGTTTTTTTGCAACAACTACTAGTTTGATGTATCTACTTGTTTGTTTAATTAAAAAACTAAATAAATGATTTAATTCGTGTTCATTTAGAAAAGAGAAGCAGACGCTCCAGGCTCCAAGTATTCCAAATTCAAACCATGAAATTCATTACTCATCTTTATAATGGGATAAATACATAATAATTACAATGATATTATGCTACATAATATTATATTATGCATGAAAGATGTATGTAGCTGACGAGGGACATTAAATAATAAAAACAATATTATGATTAGGTAAACGTAAATAATATTACAATGGCGTCTATTTTCAAGCTTTTACTTAACCCTTTAATTGCCACATCTGTTGCTTTTATTGTCTGTCTCGTCCTCGTCATTTCCAGATTACTCATATAACACATGTTTTAAGTATCTATAATATGTACTTAATATATTATATGTATTGTTATACTAGTTAAGGTTGTGTTAATGTACGGAAGAAAGTAAAAACCACAGCAAGCCATTAAAAGTCTCAAATATTCAATAACAATTTATATTATACATACTTAACTTACGTATGATATGTTTACTATTACTATTTATGCTATGTAATAATAACACAGATCATATTCATCCCGTTGGAAAAATACAGACAAAACCGTGAAGTATGAAAATACGAAATGGGAGTAGCATCGGAATGGATGAGATCAGTTGAATAGATCATGTTCCATTATTTATCATCATATTGTCAGTTATGATGATCATGATGATGATGTTTGTTATTGTTTTGACTCCTTTCAATCGTTTATCAACAAATAGTGCTAAAGTACGCACAGTTTTTGACAATAAAAACTAAAAAGGGGTATAAAAGCCCTGAGATAATTCTATTGATAATTACACACTACATGACTACATGTCTTGTGTTCCAGCTCCTAGTGATAGTCCTGGTACGAATTTCAGCATCTCTTCGAGGTGGAAAAAGCAAGTTGTGAAATCGAGAGAATCATGAAGACTCGAGGAGTCCTTGACATTTTGGTTCTACAACTAGTTTTGCTTCTTGCTGGAATAGTTAAGACTTCACCCACGGGAGGAAATTCAGATGCAAATAAAGCCCATCGAGCGACGCTCGATCTCAAGCTAGAGTGGCCGGCTCTACGAAAATCTCCAGGTGTTTCTTCCAAGAGTCCAGTAGAGAAGAAGGATGAGTTATTGAGCAGTCCGCAATTTAGATCTGGAGATGACGAGCCGGATCCAAATGCCATCCATCCAACAGTCGCAACGCCCTTGGGTCAACTCGTGGGCAAGATGATGCAGTCTCGCAACGGTCGCTATTACTACGCTTACCTTGGCATTCCGTACACTCAAAAGACGCAGAGATTTCAAGTAGGGACTCCGAATCGCCTTTTCTCTCTTTTGATTGAGAATTTACTTGATTATTGATTCATGCAATTTATGTGTGTTTTGTATATGTATAGCCATCAGTTCTTGTGGAATCGTTCGAGGGAAAATTTTTGGATGCCCGGAAGGAGGGCTCCATGTGTCCGCAGCCGGGTAGTTCATCTGAAGTTCTGGGAGACGAAAATTGTCTCTTCCTCAACATTTACTACCCGCACACTGACGTAAGCAAAATTCATCGTTGTGTTTTTGGTGCTGAGAAAATGCTAAGATGTTGACTCTCATTTTGCTGTTTATCATTTAGCTGTGTCGAAATGTGTCCGAGTCTGGGAAGTTGCCGGTCATGTACAACATTCACGGGGGATCTTATACAACGGGCTACGGCGCCTACTTTGACCCCAAATACCTGATGGACGAGTGTATCGTCTTTGTCTCGGTCAACTACAGACTTGGAGCCCTGGGCTTTCTCACCCTTGAGGACGGACTCATCCCCGGGAACTTGGGTAACATCAAATCAATTTATTATACACACATATCAAGTGCCCGACTTGGGGAAAATGAATGACCTATTTCTTCTTTGTTTTTTGTCCAGGATTGAAGGATCAAGTTGTGGGTCTCCAGTTTGTCAACAAGTACATTACTCACTTCCGGGGTGATGCTAATTCCGTCACCATTCTTGGGATCAGCGCTGGAGGATCTTCCGTCTCCCATCTCGTCACCTCACCCACCACAAAGGGTAAACGTCAATTTAATTATATTGTGCTAAAAAACTCGGGAATTTTACGAACAACATTTTGGAACATTATTATTGGAAACCGATAGGATTGATTCACCGAGCGATTGCTCAGTCGGGCAATGTGATGAATCCCTGGAGCATTACAGAAAACCCGGGGGAATATTCCAGGGCGTTGGGCCGAATCCTCAACTGCTCCACGGAAACGACGGCCGCTCTTAAACAGTGTCTCCAGGAGGCTGATATGAAGGACATTGTGCTCAAACAAGGTTCAACTGGGGCTGTAAGCATTATTCACAACAAATCATGTAACAGCAGGGAATCATTTTTATTCATTTTTGGCACTCTACTGCATTGCAAAAAATGTCCAAATTTCGCAGATTCTTCCATTTACGCCGGTGGTGGAGGTGGCCGGGGCCAAGGACCCTTTTCAGGATCAAAATCCAGCAGTTCGCTATCGTAACGGAGATTTTAACCGCATTCCTCTCATCGCCGGATTCGTCCAGGATGAAGGCATTGGCTTATTTGCCGCCGGTAATTTATTCACACGTATTTACATTTTTATGTTTGACAAAATTTTTTTTAAATGCATACTATAATGAATTTTTTGCTCTCCAGGCGTGTTGAACAGCCCCAACTTGCTGTACATGCTGAACCATCAGTGGAATTCAGCGGCCCCCGCCATTTGCCTGTACGAGCAGCTGGGATTTAGTGAGGAAAAGAAGAATAATATTTCGAGCAAGATCCGCAACTTTTACTTTGGGGACGCGGCGATTGGGCCGGAGACACGACAGAATCTGACGGATCTATTCTCGGACCGACTTTTTGTCCAGGGAACCTTTGAGACGGTGGAACTCCACTCCAAATTTGCTCCCGCCTATCCCTACGTCCTGTCTTACAAGGGCGGCTCTAGCTTCGCCTGGACCCATGGTTACCAAATCCCCGCCACCACTCACGGCGACGACGCCCAGTGGCTCTTCACCTACAAAGACTTTGGCTATGGTACGGAGCCCTTCCAGTTTTCCAGAAATATGGTCAAGCTCTGGACTTCATTTGCAATCACTGGGTATAATACACATAATGCAGAGTGATGTCAAGTATTTCTGTATATATTACATGATAAATTGACTCTCTAGTTAGGAAAAGGACAAGTGACAATGATCTAAAATTGTGGGAATGATTGAATGAACAGGCGGCCAACTGGTCTGGAGTCAACCGGAGACAGTTGGAAGGCATCCAAGGGACGAGCCAACGACATTTGGTTTGACCTCGACCTGCCGACCAGGAACATTGCCAACTATCTTGAACCCCGTCGACACTTTTGGCAAAATGTCGGCATCTACGATACGGAACACTATTGAATGTATTAGCGAGATTTTCTAGTCTTTGAACAACCTCCATTAATTTATTATATGACACACACGCAAATGGAAAAAGTGCAAATTTTGAAAATTGAGTAATTTTATTTGCCAGTTTTCGAAATGTAAAGATGTACGAGATGCATAATTACATGGACTAATTTATTCTTATTTATTGTTTTATACTCTACTCCCGTCATTGACGTCCAAGAATTGCAGTTTAAATAAACTAGAAATTATTTATTAACCTTTATTCGCCGTCAAACCGTGGAACCAACAAGCATTTATATATGCATTTTTAACCTATTTTTTACAATATTATTGAAAATTACATGCCCTTTAAATAAAATCTTATCAAATTTCATGAAAATTTCATGAGATTTGGTAAGATTGACAATCGATGGTAAGATTTTGATACGATTTCCATGACGATTCATGAAAATCTTATCAAAATTTGATCAAAAATCAAAAGTTGATAAGATTTTGGACCAAAATCGTTCTCATGGAGACTGGACACGATTTTAGTTGGAAATCTTATCAATTTTGATGAGATTTTGATGAAATATCATCAAAATCTCATCAAAATTGCCAATCTTGTCAAATCTCATCAAATTTTCATGAGGTTTGATTTTTGTTGCTAAAGGTAAGTAAACCTTCGAAAGAAAAGCTATCAAACTGTCAAATCTTTGTGAATATTTGAGTAGGTAACATTTCGAAACATTATTTATAAAGGAGAAAAATATTTGTTGAGAGTATATTCCTTGAAATTTTTAAGGGCGTTTTTGTAAATCAACTATTTAGAAAAAAATTTAAAAGCTAGGGTCGATTTTAGTGACGACTCTGAAAGCATCTTGCTGCAACTCCTCGATGACTTTTGACCTTTGGTCCTCGAGGATCTCGTCGAAAGTTTTGACCTTTTCTCTTTTCACCTCTTCCTCATCGTATCTACTCCCATAATCCTCGTTTTCGTCATCATCATCCTCCTCTTCTTCCTCCTCGTCTTCTTCTTCTTCATCTTGGACTGGGACTTGATATGACCCCGTCGTCTCGCCACTATTTCCCATCCCGGCATCCATTCCATGAATAGAGTCTCGGGAAGTTCCCTCACCTACCGCATCAGTTCCGGCCGTGTCCTCGGACTCGGTTCGTAATTCCGGGTAGTTTTGACCTCTCCGACTGGGGCGACTGCTTCTGGACGAGCCCCCGGACCCCTCGCCCCTAACACTGGGCTCAAAACGGTTAGCTCCTTCAAAATTATCACTACTGCTGAGCACATGAGCATTGTTGTAGTGGTTGTTATTTTCACTGTCTGTTTGAGAATTATTGTTGTTGTTGTTGTAAGGACTACTGGGTTTGGATGTTCGACCATTGATGGTTTCCTGGTTTTGGCTGCTTTCGTATTGACCTTTGTCCGGGACTATTTGGGGCTGAGAATGAAGTTCCTCCGACATTTCCTCGACGGCCTTCTCTAGCTCCAGTTCAAATGAGAGAGAGGGCTCCGGCATCTTCTTTTTATTCCGCACCTCCACAATGTCCACATTAATCTTCTCCACTTGGACGGTGGTGATGAGACTTCCGGCGGAGTCCTCGCCCGCATACGAGTGCTCCACATTCTTTATGATCGATCTTCGATAAGTGTTTCGATTCTGATTTTCATCCTCAAGATTGCCATATTCTTGCTTCACTTGGACTTTGGAGTGAGGAGAGTGAAAGTCTGGATGATGTCGAGGGTAATTTAAATTCTGTTCCAGATCTGGGTGACTTTGAGGGTAGTTCATGCAGCAGTCATCGGGGTAGCAGCTGTGACTTTGACTTTGGCTTTGACGACTCCGACTCCTGCGATTTCGCACGAGGATTTCCTCCGGGGGTGGAGAGGGCGGGGAGGGAGGAGACCGGTTTGGGAATTTCCCCGTGTATGAGTAGCGACTCCGCCGCCTCTTTTCAACCCTGCTGATCACCTTCTCTTTTTCCTTTGTCTGCTGGGAATTGCTATTGTACTGATAATGGCTCCTCACATTTTGCTCCACAGAACTTATTGGCTCACTCCTTGTTTTTATCGGGATTTTTTCATCCTTCTGGAAGGACACTCGTTTTTTGCTTGAGGGTTGATTTTGGTTTTTATCTGGATCAGCCGAAAGGGGTGCAGACGCTACTCCGCCTTTTTCCCCTGGACTCTTCAACTTTTGTTTGGATTTTGGGGTTGATACTTTTTTAGTGCTTTTACCCTGATTTTTAATTTTGCTTTCACTCTCACTTTCGCTTTCACTTTCAGAGGAGCTTTCCCCATTTTGGCCAGCCTGTTCAGCCCCTTGTCCACTGTCATAGTCGTAAAACTCCTTGTCACCCTCGTAAAAAGGGTCGTCTAGGAAGATTCCCTCCTCGGCTGAGGTCTCCGAATCTGTGTCCCATTCGCTCCCTGTGCTGACGGGGGTGACGAGGTCATCATTGTCAATGTTGTCCTCGTCACAATATTCCTCGAGCTCGTCCTCTTCGTCCTCCTCGTCGTACTCCTTGATTGACCTCTCGTACTCGCTCTCCTCCTCGTTCTCCTCGATGCTCTTGCGAAGAGCCGTCAGGGCCTGTTCGTCCAGTTCCTCCAGGAGTCCGCTGTTCGCCTTCCCGTTTTTCAGTTTGGCCGCCTCCCGACTCTGCTGCAGTCTTTTCCTCGCCAGCCAGGCTCGCTGCTTGGCATATATTTTTTCCTTCTCGCCCTCATTCTCGTACTTGCGCCGCACCAGGGAGTAACTCCGCCCATTGACCTTATACTTGGTCTTGACGAAGAAGTAGCGGCGACCCCCAATCTTGTGGTACTTCTCCCCCATCTCAAACTTGCCCCCTTTTTTCAGTCGGGCCATCCTTCTACTGCCCCCAGAACCGGAGCCACCCGGAATCACATAGGACTTTCTCCCCGGCGGCTTAATACCCAACTGTAAATCCCAGTTTTGCCCTCTGACCTTTTGTTTCGTCGCCTCTGAATTTTTATCGGGTGTTTTCTGGGGGTCTGTGGATGAGAGTCCCGCTAGGATGGGTTTTTTCCGGTAAACAATGTTTTTCTGCCGCTGTCTCTCCTCGTACTTTTCCAGCTCGCTTTCCGACAGACTGAGAATGTACTTGAGGTCTGAGGCTCCGATCTCGGGTAGGATATCCTCGGGAGATATTTTCAGTTTCAAGGGTGATGTTGTTGTAGCTACACTTGGGGTGGTGGATGGCGTTGATGTAATAGGGGGTAAAGTTGTGACGCAGCTTTCCTTGGTGTAGTGAATGTCCATCGTAGTTTTCGTGGTGGTGGTGGTGATGGAAGGAAGAATTCCACCCCTAGTTGACCTATTCACCCTCCTATAGCCATTTTCAGTGGAGGTGTAAAAGGACTTGGGAGGGGGTGTGTAGTGACCCATCTTGCGATTTGGAGGGAGCACCAGGGCAGGAATCTTGCTTTTAACGGGCCGGGGTTCGGGGGTGAAACAAGGAGTCGGAGTTGGAGTCGGAGATGGGGTGGGAGGGGTTTCAGTGACTGTGGGAATGTTTGTATTTGTTGGGGTTGCTGCTGGATCTTGAACCGTTTGACCGTTGACCGTGACCGTGGCCGGGGGAGGAACATAGGGAGGGGGCGGTGGATAGTGGAAGAGGGGCTCAGTAATGATGGCGAGTTGGTAGGCCGCCAGGAGTTCCTCGTCGTCAAAGGGAAACTGACCACAGTTGATTTGAGTTATGTGGACGTTGACGAGATAGGGGCAGCGGGTCAGGATATGCAGGGCCGAAATCGTTATCTAATGACAAATAACAATAGTTAGACTACAGTTAAATCCCTTTTCAATGAAAATACAAAATTCCAAGTAGGAAAACTGTGGGTATTGTGTATATTACCGAGCTGTGTCTTTTACCTTTTTGCCTCGGCTGATGTGAAGGGAGCGTAAATTTTTGAGCAGAACGAATCCATGTCGAATCGACCTATTCGTCAGGCAGCAATTGTTGTTTTCTAATGAGAGGCGCCTCAAGTCTGCAAATAAAAAATACAGATGATGAGTAAAGTAGAGCTTAAAAAAGACGTTGAAAAAAGAAAAATCTGAAATCAAGGACAACCAGTAACTCAATGAACTCACGTTTCATCTGTTTAATTCCTAGATTCTGCAACTTGTCCGACTTTCTCCTTGACTTCTTGTAACCGTGGTTGGAGCCTCCTCCTCTTTCAATGCCCGAGGATTCTTCCTCCTCGTCGTCATTTGACCCACTCTCCGAATCTGAATGACAGTCAGAATCCGAATCCGAATCGGCCCACCCAATAATGTCCTCATCCTTGGTGCGATAAAACGAGTTTTTGAGCACGGTCAATTCCTGCAGAGTGCCGGCCAAGTCCCTAAAAATGACATGAAGGTCGGAAGCCCTTGTCACACTCACGCTGAGCTTGGTCAGCCCCGTGAATATTTTGGAGAGGTGTCTCAACGCATTCGTTTTATAGACCACCGTTCTGATGCCCGTCTTGGGGTTTCGGGGCTCTTCGAGATTCCACACCAACTCTTTGACCTTGCCGTTGACACTGGCGTTCTTCATGGACAGGAGGAGACTCGTTCTTAGGTAAGTGTGGTAGGACTTTAACTTGGACGTGGACATGGCCTTGGACTCGCGACCACTTTGACCCTGACTTGGACTTGGGCATGGACTCACCTCCGTGGGCACAATGTTCAGCGTCAGCTGCTCCAGAGAGGGGAAGGAGGTCTTGACCTCGTCAAAGTTGTCGATAAAGTTGTGGGCCAAGCTCAGCCTTTTGACAAAGGGGAAGACGACGCACTCCTCGATGGGTTTGATGCTCTCTCGGTTTCGTTCTCGCTCCCGCTCCGCGGAGAGGAGGCCGAAGGGCGAGGCTCGGAACTGGAAGCTTTTGGTGGGCGAGAAAAAAAGGGTCGGGTGTCGGCACAAAGTCAGGTGGACAAACTTGTCGGCTCCTGCCCGCAGGATTTCGGGGAATTTGAAGCCCTCGTCCCCAATGTAAGGGAGACGAAGGGTCAGCTCGGAGATGGGCAGATTCTCCACGGCCAGGGTCAAAAGACGAGTCAAGTCCAGAGAGTTGAGCTCCAATTCCCGCTTTTTCACCAGACTTAACCTTTGACCCTCTACTTTTTCGGGCAGTGACTCCAACTCACTCTCACACTCCGAATCTGACCCATGACCGTTGAAGTCAGAGTCGATGTCGGGGTCGGGGTCGTTATCATTTTGGAAGGCCTCTTGATTAATTTGGTCCTCCATTCGACCCCGGGGTAAAATGGTCAGTTTCTTTAGTTTGACCCCCTCCAAATCCTCCTTTGGCAGAGCAACCAAGGCCGAGATGCTGTTGAGAATCTCTTTTTTCGGCACTTCGACAAATTTCAGTTCCTGCAAGAATTTTGCACCATTTTATCAAATTAAATATTTTTTGGACGTATTTTGTGAAAATGTTTATTTTGATAAAGATTACCCTCAATTCGGGGGATGCTTTGAAGACGCGATCCCAGGACAGAAACTCCTCGCAGGTCCATTCCCCCGAAATGGTGAGAGCGGTGAGAAAACCATTGGCAACGCCCTTAGCAACAGCCCCAGTGCCCGGATCCGGGTTTTGAAGAGTTTTTGTATTACTACCGTTATTGTTATTTTTGACACCATTTTTCTGTGACACGGGGTCAGTCCACACACTCACATTGTTATAGACGACCCGCTCCAAATTTCGGAAGAGACTGAGGAGTCGATACACGGATTCGGTGGGGCAGAGTTGGACGCCGTCCAGGGTGAGATTGCAGACCTTGTCCCCCAGGAGTTTGATGAAGCTGAGGAAATATTTGGTGGGCTCCGGGCGGATCCGAGGCATGAAGTAGAGGTTGAGCTGGGAGATTTGGAAGTTTTTGAAGAAGAGTTCCTCCCTCTCCTTGAGCATCTTGGTTTGGGTCTCGAGCACAAATCGGTAAAACGTGATTGTGTGTCGGTGGTCGTGGGACTCGACGGACTTGCTGCTCAACTTCCACTCGGACTTGCAGAGGGGACAGACCCCACTCAACTTGACCACCGTCCTCTCCCGTAGACAGGGCGTTGCCGAGTATTTCCAGTGCTCGCAAACCAGTCGGGCCGTCTTGAGGTCACCCACGGTCAAGTAGCCAAAGAGACGAGTCAAAACCTGCAGGTCACACAAAGAGACCGAAATTAAATTAAAAATCAACCTTTTAAATTCTGCAGTCACCTGTCACACTGCAAAGAAAAAATTGTGGAAAAGTCGTACGGATTCAATTAAGAGGGGATGATTTCCACTGCTCGCCGCCTCCTCGTTGCTCGTCAGCTCCCTTCTCTCGTCAATCGTCTCCATTTTGTCACTCTTGGATTTATTACACAAAGATTATTTGACCCTACAACTTTTTGGCAAACGTTTTCGTTGATTTGAAGAACGTGTATAAAAAAGTTAACAAAAGATTTGCAGAAAATTTAAAAGACCGCTAATTTTATTATACGACAATCATAATGAATTATTGAAAGTTGTCGTATGTCTCCTGATAAAATTTTAGTTTGTAGGTGAATGCACAAAAGAAGAAGATGGAACTTGAATTCTCTGCCTGATAGAAGGTTTATTTACACAGGAGCAGGTCTTATCTTGACCAGAGGAGAGAGCCAAATGAAAGGCCAACACGGCAATGTGCAACTAGTCGAAGGGATTTTGGCAAGTTCAACTGTTCTTTCTATATTATTCGGTGGCCTTCCCCATTTATTTCTTTCGTTTTGCTGGAAATATTCAGAAAGGAAAGTCCATGTGCATTCATTTTCCTGTGGATGACCGTCAAAACCATAAGAAATAAGAAATACATTATAGTGTAAGCATAACATTTCGATTGGAAGTATTTGAAGCAATTTGCTTGTATGTGTTGTATATGCATCAAAAATTCAGCTGATAGGGGTACGCAATACACAACACCATTGCTCATACAAACATAGTACAAAATAATGGACTATTTGAACCAACCCTATATTATGTAAATATGACATGTACTCTGTGTCTTTAACCAAATGCTTGTTCAAATTTTACTTTATCCCTCTTAATAGACGGCGAAAGTAAAATTTGAGTGAACTCTTGATTAAAGGCCGAGAGCAGGTAATACTGGAATTTCTATAGCGGAGAAGTAAATGACGACTTGAGCATAATATTTGCATTTGTATGTATATGAATGTGTACATATGTGAAAGCGGCCTTGTCCTACCCCGAAAGAAGGGAGTTGAGATGCACTTTGCACGCAAACAACGACTTTAGCCGCCAAGAAATCAGGAGCAACCGGAAAAGCAAGAGAGAGAAAAGCAAGGGCAACATGAAATATGTACAAGCGTAAGCAGTTGTAGATATTTTTGTGTTTCGTATTCACATAAAAGGACGCTTTCCCTGTTTTTCTGTGATTTTTTCTGCTTTGCCGTACTAATGTATGTGGACGAGTTAGAGCAATATTGCAAGCTGCAAGTCAAAAGTCGAGTTGAAGCCCCTGGTCATATGCAGCAAGCTGTATTCCATGTATGTATTTTGTTGGGATTCCAACTCGTGACGTGTTCCAGTCGAGAATTTCTGCCGAGATTTGTGAGGGCGATAAGGCAAAATAAATCATTTCTCACATGCAAGGAGCACAACACACAACACAATAACACGCAGCCAATATTAACGGTCTGGGGAGGAACAAAAGAATTAAGGGGCACCAGTCAATGGTCACCCGTATCATATACATATTGTATTGTATAGATAGGACATTCCTTTTCGATCATGACTTAACGGTGTTCTGCAGTCATTTAGATATTATTCGGTAGGTATTTGAGGAATTTCCAGCACACAGCCCACAATTTGTACACATTTGTTTTATTACGTGAGAAAAGGAAAATATACCCTGGCATGGAATGACGGAATGGAATCAGCTTGGGAAAATGCACAATACAAATATGACCAATACATGATGCATGTATGTTGTTTCATCTTGTCTGCCACATGTTTTTCTTTGCTTCAAATTTGCCCGTTTTCTCCCTATTTTATGTGTTTCGGAAGACATTCCTAGTTTTATGTTGTAGTTAACTATTTGTCGTCTTTTTTGCTGAAACAAACTAAACTTGAACTATCCGCTAGTGTTTTAAACGAGAAGAAATTGGTTTGCCTTGTGCTCTGCAAAAACCCAACATTATACTGTAGGTTTTGTTCCCTTGCCGTCCCACTTTATTCTTATGATTGACACTGTCAGTCGAGTCCGAGTCTATTAACAAGCCGCTTCCCTCCTCAACGAAAATCAAGCAGTGTACATATATTGACTGATGGCTATAACATTGACTGGATAACCATGAATTCCTTTCAAGTCCGCACTTATTGTGTAAAAGAAAGAAATATTATTCAAGGTCTCTTTCTCTTTTTCTTTCTTTCTTTTGTGTTTTATGCTACCCCACACACTTTCCCTTCGCACACATGCAATGCATGCTCGCACATAGACTGTTAGGTCGTTTCTTCTTTCATTTCACATATCATGTAGGGATGTGTGCAATGTATTAACACTGATATTGCCAAGAATTAGGAGAGAACATGAACCGAAAGGAAAAGATTAGAGAAAGCAAGCGGCTGGTTGGTGAAAGGTCTAAATTAACTCCCTTTATTTTCACCCTGCATTACCATGATGATGATGATGATGATGAGGACGACGACAGGTATTTGGCTTTGGCATTGTGAACTTGGCCCTGACCTGATTTTTATTATTGATTGTCCACACTCTTTTAAGTTAATACGCTTCACTAATATGTATAGTATGTATATACACGATGGCTACAAAGCAAAGGAACTCGGAAAGTTGATCTGTTTCTGCTCCATTCCCTTATGTAGAGTACATAATACATCTATACACAATGTAGGCACATAATATAATACAGAGCAATATAATGAGTCCAATTCTGAGTTTTCAAAAATCAGTGAATGTATAATTTTGAGACGGAAATTTTCCAAAAGGTCACTATATTAAAGGCTCTACCTTGCTTTGTGAGCAATCAGTAATGTGGAAAACTGCTCAAAATTTTATGAGTCTTTTTGCAAAAATTGAGGAAAGTGAAAGTATGCACTTTTACCATTACTTATACATATACACGTTATATAATAGCGAGATATTGACTGAGTGTAACAGTTACACTGTAACTACATTTGGGCATGCTATTTAAATAATTGCTGTTTGATCAGAGTCGAGTAGAGTTAACTTGTTAGCATGACTGGAAATATTCAGGGACACTTTCTCTCCTTCCTTTCCATACATAGATTCCCAACTACTATTGCATGCATATTATTTTGCAATAAAATGTACTAGGAGTGAATACATACATACATACGGACAAATTAGGTTAATCAACTTGAAGGTAGAGAAATAATATATCTAGTTAATTTTTTATAATGTGCAAAAGAAAATTCTTTAAATATAAGAAAGGAACAGGTGCTCATAAAACAGTATAAAACTGAACCTTTAACCAATTGTAACGATTTGTACATGATCCTCTACATACACATTATTATATTACAGAGTTTTAAACTAAAATGCATTTTAAAGTGTTTGGAGTATGGAATACATTACAAATTGAGGAAAGGGACATTGTAATGAAGGTTTATGAGGTAATAAGCACTAAATACATAATGAGAAACATAACAAGTAGTGCATGGCTGAAAAGGAAAATGTGACGGTGGGCTATCGGCTACAGCAATCGGCAACTATCGACATTAGTCAATAACTTGGCAATTTT
Source organism: Sminthurinus bimaculatus (assembly GCA_034698285.1). NCBI lineage: Eukaryota > Metazoa > Arthropoda > Collembola > Symphypleona > Katiannidae > Sminthurinus > Sminthurinus bimaculatus. The sequence goes on along the minus strand of JAQIVE010001970.1, from coordinate 2,282 downwards.
GATTACAAGGGATTAGGGATTAGGACGCCGATCAGCAGTTACTCTACTGGAATTGGCCGATTATAGAGTACAGTCTGACAATTGTGCTTGGGGGATGGATTAAGCCGTCCATGTGCTGAACTCGCAAAAATTTATGTAAAATGCAATGCCAAATGAAAATTGAAGAGTAAGCAGACAAATCGTTATTTGAAAAAAACACGATTAGTTTATTGTTTTAGTTTTGTTTCACATGAATAATAAATATGAGCGACACACTTCTAATCAACTTATCTCGTTAAATTCATGTGGCAAACGTATAATATCGATATCATGTTATTTCACCATATAGTATGCATTGTGTATATTATGCTGTATATTAAAATATCCTTTCTTATTTTGAGTTGAAATCCACTAATGTTGACTTTTCATAATATTTGCTCAAGTATTAAGAGTGCGGTATATAATATAAAGAGAATAAAGCCCCGGAGCCGGATGAAGACACAATTTCAGGCAGTAAGTAAATAATTTTTTGTTCAGACTAAAATTCATGCAACTGTTCATTGTTCCGTAATATATTGAAAAAATTGATTGTGATTACAAATGTGGTGAAAATATTATGTGATTAATGAGCAAAAGAATTTCATTGAAGTTAGTCATCTTTATGGAATATGTATGTACGCTGGTCGCTCGGCAAAAGTCATTTTGAAACGTTAAAGATAAACTCCGGTTTTATTAGATAGGCAATCGCAACTTGCAGACAGTTTGGCAACAAACTTGTATTGCCATTATTTCGATTTTAAAAATTATTTGCATAAAAGTATTTCACAAACTGTAAGTAAAAAGTAAACCCAATCCAATGAGCAATGAGTTTACTTTGTATGAATAATGAATTTTGAAAATACGAGATTAACAGGGATATAAATTCGGAGAGCCTCTCAGCATTTAATTCATAAGCTCATTAAGCTTTACGATCATTAAAACAGTTTAACTCTGAGATTAAAGGATTTAAGTAAAAGCACATCAAATCACATTTTATAGGAAATCGAAACGAAGCAAAATTTACCTAGAATCACTAAAATTTTTAAAAAGCTACTTACTTTTATAAAATAAAGCTTTAAATTTTATAAATTTGTGGACGAAACAAAGCAACATGTTGTCGATAGTACTTTTTTGTTCACTTTTTCTCGTACCATTCTCCCACTCATCGGAACTTTCACATTCAAGTTTGACCTTTGACATTTTTTGTCTCTTCTTTTTACTAGATTTTTAAACAGTTTTTAGAAAAATATTTGGTTTTTGATATTTTGAAACAATAATCAATCAATCAATCCAGACTTTTAATCATCAATTTTTTACAAAATAATTTGCAGATCTTGGTTCGAGATCGGACTCGGCATTGTGGTATGGGCAGGTCATTCAGGCCGCGGCAGCTAGCAACAGTCGCGCTGTTTTCGAGTATGACTGCATAGGAAAAACTGATGGCAACTACCCGCATCCTTGTACGGCTCATTTCATTGTCATTTTTCAGATATACTCTTTTGTTCTTGAATACCAAAACTAACAATGTATTTTGTTACAGCAAAGTGCACCCACTACGTGGCGTGTGTGGCGCAGACCTACGCCTATGAGATGCCCTGTGACCTGATGCCCGATGGTACCCCAAAATATTTTGTGGCGACCTCCGGCCCATCTCCACAGACCTCCTACTGCGATGACCCCACGACTACCGACTGCGCATATGAAACACCCACAACAACAACAACAACAGCAGCATCGACAACAACAACAACAACTGAGAACCCAGGAGAAAATGACAACGAATGCATTCCAGAGGAGTGTCAACTCGTGGGAGATTGTCAAAAATATCGTCAGTGTGTAGAGAGCCCGGAGGATCCGAGAAAAGGTCACTGGGTACACTTTAACTGTAGCGTGGACCTGTTTTGGAATCCAGCGGTGAATTCCGTTCACGGCGGAGTCTGCGACTACTTTTACAATCTGCCCGAGAGCGTCCAACGCCGATACACAGAAGACGCCCACTGCATCGCGGAGTGCGGGTTCTGGCAGAAGGAGGAGGACTGGTGCAGTCCCCGATATAGTTACAGGGCCCAATTCCAAGGGAGTCACCAAGGACGAGAGGAGAACTTGGAGTGCCCTAGACCACCATCCACAGACCTGGAGCGCTTGTGCTGGTCACAGGACATTTTGTCCTGTGATAGATGTAGCAATGTCCGATATCCCAATGGGACTGCATGCTCACCATAATCCACAGCTAGAGTATGTACTTAGCTTTCAAGCTCCCTCCT
>JAQIVE010001969.1:0-21883 GCA_034698285.1 Sminthurinus bimaculatus | reverse complement strand
ATAAAATCTTACATTTTACTGTACATTTACATGTACATTTTGCTATTTCAGTAGGGATGGGTTCCCGCCTATTGTACATAGTTGCTTGTGTATTGCATTTATTCTACGTTTACCTCTTCTAGCGGTTTAAATATCTCTGTCGTTCATACTCTTGTATAATACATAATGCAGGGTAAAAAGCCTGTGTGTATAGTAGGCTGTTATGTGATGTGGACAACGGCAACACATGTTTCTCTCAGCGAACACATGGTCAGATCATCATCATTATCATCATCATAATTAGTTATGATTGTTATTATGGAACCATGTCAATTTGCATAGACAACGTGTTGTATCTTAAAAAGTGCAGTTAGATATTGTAATACATAATACGAGCTTACATATTATACATATATGCACTCATGTTTAGAACATCAGAAAAATTTCCATATTGTACAACATGTTATACATGCAGAAACTTTTATTCTTTTCTCCCTATGTATTGAGCTTATACAAGCACTCAGAATAAATTGCTGTCGTTCTACGACTTGTACAGTTATGGAGAAATTGTACACATACACACATGTGTATGTGTACAAACGTAAAATCTCAACTTATTAAAACCGTTTCTCAAAAATAAGCCATATGGATCAAAAATGCATATGGGCCATACTTAATATCATAATACGAAACGATAATATTGATCATAAAATATCGAGGCTAATTAAGCCTTAAGACCCAAAACTCACAATATATAATTAATTACGAAAGAAAAAAACGCAAAGTAGGAGAAGATTAGAAAAAAGAAGTATGTACGGCGTACCTTTCATATTCGACCTTCATTCTGGGTGAGTTCCCGTCGTTCTTCATGATAAATTTAGAGGAAATCGTCGTTCGATGTCCTGCAATTGGAGTGAATTGAATAGAGAAAAACAACATTTTTAGCACATTATTTGTATAGATAACACAGCAAGAAAAATCCAATTATTACTACATATGTATAACAACTCAACAATAAAATACTTACAGTGTAAAATCTACAATCTACATACTTAACGATACAAGATTATGCCTTGTCATTTTATTCATTTACACCCTATCGTCTTGAAATTACAATAATAAAAATGTGTACTAAATGTAGACACACATAGCATTTTTTGCAAATTCCTTTGATTTGTTTAAATAGAGAGTGTATAGGTTTTTGTGGACAAGAAAACAGAATTGTAGAAAATATATGCATGATAAACAGTGTACGTATAGATTCTATAGATATTCTTGCAATTTAAATTCTGCAACACATAATAAAACGCATCACAACATCGAGATATGTAATTAAAGTATTTTAGTTTAGTACCTAGTTTTCCTTCTAATTAATTAGATAGAAGATAGAAAGAGAGAGCATAAAAAAATTGCACATATAATTTGCAGTGAAAATTGATAGACGGATTAAATGTTAACGATAGTTATAAATGCCGACACATTTTAAAAAGAGTAAAAAAGTAAAACGGATAAAAACTTACGGCATGGGTCATGTCGAGCAAGAAAAGCACCAAGTGTAGTCCAGCCTGTGTAAAAAATATCGCAAAAGATAAGTTCAACGTTCATGAATATTAATTTTGAGTTTACAATTAAGAAAACTCTCAAAAATCAACACTAAATCCATTGTGACACCTCAACTGACAGCAATGAAATTGATAAGAAATAAGAACACAAAATCTTCATTTCATTCTTTAATTTCCCCAGCCAAAAGACGGGAGAAAGAAGAAAGGTCAGCGAGAGATTTCCTTTTTAATTTTTAATTATTTATAACTAAATTATAGTATTTAAACAAATTCAACATACCTCCTCCAACACGAACCATAACATGATTCCTCAGGATCTAAATAGATAAAGAATCATAATTTGCATTATAGGTATCCCAATAATGTAAAGATTGCAAAGGAATTTGTTGTGCATCATTTGTCAAGAGATCCTTTAACTATCCTTCAACTTTACTTTTCGACTTTTCCTTGATATTAATTTCCTTCACTGTGTAAGAATGTGATGCAGCAAGTTGTCTACATATCACATTTTTACACAGCTTCGTTATTTTGACATGAGAGCGTCAATAGTTTGCCATGCTAAATTAGCGGAGCAGTTTCTAATGAAGTTTCGTTTGAAACACGACAATATTAAATATTTTGCAGTTCCCTGAAAACGGCATTCAGGCATCTCCTCCATATCACATGGAAATAGTGGGAGTTGAAACTGTCGTGTGATACTTTTTGATGAATTGATATTTATCCCTAAGCGTTTGAAAGATTGAAATTCGTGGTTTCGGAACAAGTATTGATCTAGTTCAAAAATTAGGCATAATTTATCGAAATTGTCAAATAGAGCATAATAGTGTTGTGTTATTATGACAGAAAGTAGTTCCATTTCTCTTAAGCTTTAACTGTATGTACACTGAAAAGTAAATAGAGATTTGGTTCCTTTGCAAATACTACCTACTGATTTTCTTGCTAAACACTAAACAGTTTTCGGATGAGCTGTGGGTGTAAATTTGCATGTTTTTAAGTACTTTTTGTAACACATACCTGCAAAATGAACGTATAGTTGCATATTATGTGTACACAAAACACACAACATGTACAAATAGAGATTTCATTTTCAATTTGTTCTACAAGATATTTCCTCTATTGACTTGTGGTTTACGCAGATTTTCTCCTGTAGGTGCTAACTGCTAACTCATACGCTTCACTAAAATACACATCCGAACTCCTTGTCTCTAAAACAAATCTATCATTTCCTTTTCAGTGTATGTATTATGTATTATAAATGTAAATCCTCGTTTCAAATCTTTTCTTTTGTTTCTGTTCTGAATTTGTATTTCCTACTTCCTAATTTAACCTACAATAAAAATCAATGTGATGTTCATTATTAAAACCACAAGTAGTAAAAGTCCTTGAAAACCGCAAGTTAAAACGGAACGGTTCCAAGCTGCTTATGCTCCAATTATCTTGTATTATTTTACGGTATGTACTACATACTCTCCTCTTCTTTACTTACTTTGAAGAACAAGAACATAATAATAAGCAAAGAAAAAATAGGAAATGTTTACTTACTCGAACATAAATCATCAGTTTAGTATTTCCAATGCGATACTTTCCTTCTGTGATTCGGATCATGGGGAATTGCACCGGACAACTACATTTTTCGACCAATTCGCGTACCTGGAAATAATTCAAAATTATAATAATATATATCTGTTAGTAATGCTTCTTACTTTTAAAATCGTATCGCCTTTCCATGTTACCCAAAGCGGTAACAATATCATCATCATAAAACATTTCCCGTTTATTGGCATGATGTATGCATGCAATCCAGATTTTTAAAAACTAATACATACTAATGTCAGAGCACCCAAAGGAAATTCCCCAAAGAAATTTTCAGTTCTTTCTCAGTCTTCCGTATAATATGTAATGTATAAATGTGTGCTTGCGAGTGAGAAATGATTCCTCCATTCGTGCACATAACTACTGTGTGTACAGAAATCCATCATGGAAGGGGAAAAGAAACGGGAGAATTGGAAGATAAGGAAAAGAAAAGGAGAGAATGCATTTAGATTGTATTTAATTTTCAAATGCTTCAAAGTTTCAAAGTGAACTGCATGCCATACCATGTCAAAAGCCATTGCATTGCATTGGTTCAAACGTCGAACATTAGTATCGAAAGTGTTTGTGTGTGTGTGTGTGTGTGTCTAGATAAATAGGAAACGAGAGAGAGAAATGAGAGAATATTTAAGGCAAGTAGTTTTTGAAGGCTGACTCCTGACTCTTGACTATTAGTCGAATCTCTCAAAGTGTATAATGCGTGTGTATACACACAAACTTTAGAGGAGGAAGACAGAGGGAAGAGAGTGAGATGATGAGAAGAATATTATTTCTCGTAATACGGGAAGAAGTAAATGTTTTTCCAATCTCCGCAACGGCGAGACTTGATTTCAACAAGTATATTTACAAAGAAGAAGTATCTTATAGGTATACAAAATGCACTTGAATTCTATTCTACATACAAAATATATTATACATATTATTATATTATCATGTGGAAAGGGTTTTTGAAACTGTTACATGGGGCTCTCTCTGGTTTTCTCTGTGAGGTTCTCTGCTGTACTTACTTGTTAGTACATATTATACCTAGATATAAGGGAGAATGCAGGAGGCAAGGAGAGAGAAAGATGATAAGATCGCCCATTTACCATTAACAATACAAAGAGAGAATGTTCAGTGTTCAATGCTCAAGGAACGAGAAGATTGGAGAAGTAGCTTCATTTCTCTTTTTATACAACAAGGCGATTCGGATTCCAAAATTCAGAGGAGGAATCACATCTTCTCGTCGGTAGTCTAGTATTTCGATTGTATATATCAGTATATATATATGGATGCCTACTATTGACTATGTACGAAAAATGTTTATATCATTCATGCACAAGGTGAAAATACAAAAATATACACGATAAAGGTATTTTCATCATCATTGGCGTGAATCATGATAATAAGTAATATATTGTTTAATATTGGACTCATATCCACTTTCTTACCATTTCATCAAGCGAACGGAGGTCGTTGGTTATAATTTGAGGACTGGGTCCATGTTCTTGGAACGACGGCATTTCTTCTTCCTCTCCCGAACTACTCAAGTCCTGACCAGTGTCCTTGGCGATATCCCGGTCAATCTCCTTCTCGAACTGAACCAGCATTGGTGTTGCCATTCCGAAATGACTGCCTCGTCGAGCAACCTGCATTAATAAAAAATGTAAGAACAATAAGTATGTAGGTAGTAGGTATAGGTAATAATGTGGAAAAGCGTCATAAATAATAATATCAACAACGGAGTGAAATTTAATTCACTTCCCCCTTTCAATACTCAATAACATGAACATCAGTGAAAAAACAACAACATCAACAACAACTTGATAAACTTCAACGATCCAGTACATACATACATACATATTATACAGTACGTATTACGTATGTATAGAGGACGTGAACTTTTCAAGAAGCTCTTTTGACTTTGACTATGACTTTTGCTCATTTCTGCTCGTGACTTTGCCTTTCGTCAATGCATTATTCGTTTTTATACACAATGTATTATGACTGGAGACTGCAGCTCAAAAATCATGGTAATAAGTTTGTCTCGCTTGGAATTTTTCCGTGAGGTGAGCACGTCTCTCTCTCTTCTCGCTATTTTTCATTTTAATTTTCAATCCTCTCACATTATCGCCTCTTGTAGTTATGTAGTTTTAAATCCTGTGTATAAAAGTTGTTATGGGCTCACAGAGGAAATTTCAATGTCAGTAGCAAGAGAGAGAGAGAGAGAGAGAGAATGTGGAAAGTTACTCATTAATAAAGAAAGAGGATATTATAATGAAAGTTGTGGCTTTTTTGTTGATGACTTACCTCAAGAAGGCAAAGTATGACACTTTTTTCATTTTTACGCAGGATCAAGTCATCAGACTCGAATAAAAGGCACTCGAAAATGCCTAATTTTCTGCACCAAGTGATGAAATTATGGACGTTGTCGCCTATTACAGAAGGAGGAAAAGAATAAAATAATTATTAAAAATTAAAAACTGTTTCCTCAATAATTATATTATGATACGTGAACAATAATTAAGGGGCAAAGAACGTCTTTGCTTACGAGCAAAAAACGTCTCAGGTCTGGCACCACTATTGAATGTGACATCTCCATTTGGCAACTGCAGAAACAGGGAAAGAAAAAGAATTATTATTCATGCACTTTTTAATATCACTTCATTTTCTCTTTCGAGAATTGACTTTTCAAAATTATATTTTTTGCATTATAGACAACTTACTTTCCATTCCTTCCCCCAAGTTTTGGGGAGCTTCTTCCCCGAATTTATCCACTCCAAACTGGCCCTTCGAACATTATTGGCGTGCTATTTTGTGAAAAAGAAAAAAATACACAATTAGTTCAACATTCAACGTTAAAAGGTGCGGCATTAATGTTTATCTAGCTTACTTATGTATGTAAATTTCTTAAGAATAAATAAAATCTGCTTTGTACTCTGGTTTTTTGCTTGAAATGTGTGTAGTGTGTACACAAGTAAAGTTTCATTTATCAGTACAATATTTCTTTGTTTCTTATTTTTCTACAACAATAATCCGCATTTACGTAAAGGTTGAAGGATTTTTCACTCCCCATTATTTTCCATGATGATAAAATGATGATGATAATCAATAATTTATCACAACCTTAATTGGCCAAGTCTTAATTTAAAACTTGTCCAGGATCAACCTATTCATGCAACATATGTAATATTTCTTATGAGAGTTCGTTAAGTTACTATATACTAGGTTCTAGGCTTGTGTCTAATTTTAAAGCTCGGAGCGATGGGTTTTTGAGATTTGAGAGAGATTCGTGATTTAATTGATAAGAATCATTAGGGATAGTTTGAATGCAGCAAATAATATTAGAATGTTAGTGATACATATCGTTAGTTTCCTCCCACACGTCCTTTCATCCCTTCTCTTGCTCACCTGTTGACTGTGCATGCACTGTGTACAGTACAACATAATATATATCAGCCCAATCATAGTGATCAGTGATCAATACAAATCTGTCAAGATTCTATCAGTCAATATAATCAGCATAGCTTGGGAAAATTAATGTTTTGAACAATTTCTCTTGGAATAATATCAAAGAGAGTAGGTTGAAATCGATATCGATGCACAATAAGTGCTCATAAAAAGCATCACCATAATCATAATCATTATTTAGCCGGAATCTAAATCTAAATGCGCGTGTAAACGTGCTAAATTCCTCCAAGGTAGTCATTATCTCTTCTCTCTCTCAATAAAAACCTGTATGTATGTATATGCTATATAATTAAATATTATACACATTCACGTTAATCTGTGTTGCAAATTAAAGTTATTGCATGTTAATAAATATGAAATGAGTTTTTAAATAATAATTATTATTTGAGGTTTTAATTCCCCACGTTATCATTATTCATGAAGAAAAGAAGAAATAACTTTTCTTTTGCACAACTGTAATAACTTTTTGCACCACAGTGATACGAATTTACGGAGTGTGGATTGTATATTTATTATTGAAGCTCAAATGCACTTGTTTTTAATGTTTTCATCTAGTAGGGTATAAAACCCATCATTTTCTTTTAGGGGCCTCATCAATATAAAGACAAACAGAGGGCTAGACTCGAATTCTTTTAGCTTTCTGCTACCCAATTAGTTGTACCAAGTAATAATGTTATTATAATGCATTAAGTATTATGTACTTACTTTCTCCATCGGAAAGTTCTCATTAAGTGTTTGTGGAAGGATTTATTTATTTACCTTCATAATCCCTGGACCCTCGTTTGTTTTCTCATCCTTTTTTCCATCTATCTATCTATATGTATATGCTGGTATGTACTGCTGACCACGAACGAGAGGTTTAACTTTGGTTTGTTTTTTTCTCATTTTCTCGTCCATGTCAGAATGGAAGTAAAAGGATGAATTGAGGGGGAGGGAGAAAAAAGTGTGAGATGTTGTCCATTTTACACCAAGCCCAACAAAAAATACAACAGTATCACAGGAAAGTGCAGACTGACATGAAGACGAGGAAAAGGAAAGAAACACACCCAAAATCCAAATCCATATTACACACTACACACATACACATTATTTACGTACACACACGGAAAAAATATCTCTATCTTCTCTATATATAAAGTATTAACGAGAAGAAAATACATGGACAAATTTGTAAGGGATCATTTCCTCTATACTCCTCCTTTAAATGTATAATGTATACTGTATAGATGTGATAATAATTCCAGTGTTGAACGTACATCTTACATGTTGTATTTTCCTAACTTTACCCCCAGCAGTCAAAAACCAAAGGTTCGGCCTAATACTAATAAAGTTGAACATTTATCAACCACATAAATATACTTGCATACAACAAGTTATCTTTCTAATATATAAAATATAATGGGGCTGAGTAGGAAAAGGAAGAAGATTGTGAAGAAAAAAATTTGGGTAAAAATATTTTTGGTGTGACCAATAAGAAAGAAAATCAAGAGTGAATTATGATTCAAATTTCAAATTTGTCTTGAGGCTAACGATAAGTGCTCCAGCTTCAACTTTTTCACGTTTCATGCAGTCAGTCCATTTGACCGTCCCAAAACATGAAAAAATCCTTTTAGTATACCTTTTCCTTCCATTCCATGTATATTTATTTATACGATGTTTTACTCAGCTATCCAACTAATGTTTAGATGATTATTTCAAAAAAAGGTGTAAAACAATGTTTTCCCCATCGTGTACATTACCATTTACCCATTCACCATTAAAATACCTGTAAATATTTAAAAGAACATGCATTCCTTCCTCATCTCTCACCCTTAAAAAATGTATACAAACTACGAATTTACACCACCGTAATTTATAATTTAGGTGGTTATACTTATTACTTTTATATGTAGAAGAGAGTGTTGCTTTACTTGTAACTGCTAAATTTTTGTAGCAAAGTGTTAATTTTTAAAACGTCATTCTTCTTAATTTCCTCCTTTGTTCCCCTTTTATGCATCTACAGCCTCTTCTACTTCTTTAGCTTGGCTTTAATTGCATGTACGATGTACGAGTATCATGTCATAAATACCATAATCATAATGGTAACGTAACAACGATAATGTATAATGTAAGTAGTAAGTAACAATATTACCGGCAGTCACAAGGTTTTTTTATGTACGTATGTGGCGAGAAAGGAGTTGTCTCCACCATATTATTATGACGATATTGTACAATAATATGATAATTGTTACCATATTGTGTGAAATTAATAACTAATTGCGGAACATTAAAAGGCCATGTCACATCTCACCATAGAATGTATTTAAGTACTTTTATACATGATATAATTATTAATAATGCATAGATTTAATATTAACATAATTTTCACCATTAAATTATGTAGTCTAGAGCTATATGCAGTCTTTTTATGCAAGTATTGTATTTAAATATACAGTTTTTGAGATGGTAGCATTTGAAATTAGTTGGAATTATAAAGGAGGACAATGATTTCGAAATGTCACATCTTCTCCTCCCTTTCCTGCCTCATATTTTCTACTTATCATCGTGTTACATAATATAAATATTTTTATATTGGAATCATCAAGATATTTTTCAATTCAAGGGAGAAGCAGCGGAGAAGCGCTGGTAGCTGTTGACACAAGTTTTGTTGTTTTGTTCTTTGTTCTTGTTATGTCACGATTAGCATTGTTATTATGGTTATTTATCTAGAGAATCAAAGCTCGAGTTTTCAATTGCCACCGAAATCTAACGCATAAAAAAGTGTGTTTAGAAAATATTTTAACATCCAACAAAGTGTTTCTTGTCATCCAACATCCAACTAAAGCTGGCCGTTTGAGTAAAAAATCGGTATCTAAAATCTGAATCAGCCAAAGATAAAAAATGTTTACGCGTAATATTTAATAGTAGTAGCGGGGATGATGGCGAAGGCGAATATAAAGTAATAATAGTATAATGATTATTACGGTTATTTGCTTCATCAGCAGTTTGCATTGTTTCCTCGGCCTTCACTCTCCCGTTTTTTATTTGATAGATCGCATTATTTATTGCTGTTTGTAAGTATACACATGTATGAAAACTTTGCTTACTTTTTGGTAAGCTTGTGTCAAGTGCTCATGATGTTGATCACAAATAAGTGCCAACAACAATGTGCATCTCGATTTTGAATTTTAAATTGTTGAACTTCCTTTTTCCATTCTCAAAAGCTAGAAATTCATTTCAAATCCAAGTAATCCAATTCAAAAGTCAATGTAATTCAGATTGAGCAAGCACGTCGACATCATTAGCATTCTTCTTATATTATTGTACGATTGTGTTTCTTGATGTCGACAACAAATAAAGGACTATTGCTCTCATAAATAACAAAATACTCTCCATTGTTACACACTGTGGGCCTCAAGCATACATAAATTCAATGATGAAGATGAGAGCTTCATGACGTTTGCTCTTCTTCTTTTCATGCACCATAAGCATAAGGGCAAATTCTACAGACACAGACAACAAAGATGAATAAAAGATGAACAAGGTTAAAATGTTTGAACTTGACATAATAATAATAATAATATGACTATTATATTCTCAAAATAAAACCAAAAAAGATTAAATGCCACATTTGATTCGAAAAAACAAAAAGTTGCAATATTATTATAATCTGCATTACTATGTGCAAAGAAAATTCAGAAAGGTCAAGTCAAAAAAAGATGCTTAACCAAAAATAGGTATATTATAATGAAGTACACATATAGATTATAGATAGCCCAAAAAACAATGGACAGATTCGTTATGATAGCTTTAATCATTCATCATTCATTTCATCAATTTGTTCTTAATTCTTAAGAAAAAAAATAGTTTCTTTTGTAGGATGTATTGTGTATTACACATTAAGCAGCCCACATTCTACATACAATACATCTTGCAAAATTCGCACAAAGCAAGAAAAAAATACCCAAATGTCTAGACAGATCAACAACTCATTGCAAACTATGTAAACGACTGACAAAACTGACAACCAGATTTTATTTAGTCCGCACAGTCTAGGTGTATAGAAAGGGAAATTGAAGGAAGAGAAAAATAAAAGCACATTTTTACACAATTTTCCTCAAAAACCAAAGAAAGGGCCACAGAAAAAAAGTGACTTGGATTTTACACGGCGGCTTCATCAACATCGTCATCATCATCAACATCATCGTCTTGTCAGCCAGCCATTATCCTCATTTTGTAACCACACCACATAATCCCTATAACATGAAACTCACTTTTGTTGTATGTAACTTTTTTAGCAGTTAAGTTGTTAAGTTTACATAAGAATTAGTTTAGTTTATATAAGTTCCTCGCTTGAGTTCCCTCTCTCTCTCTCTATCTCTCTCTCTTTCACTCGTTCCTCGTTATACATTCTCAATTCTCATCCTTCATCCATTCCTTCCTCCACAAAAAACAAAGCAAATCCGCGTCCAAATGAGTGACTATTCAAACTCCAAAAAATCAGGATTTCATATGCATTCTACATGTATATGCACAATGTACATGTGTAATGTGTACAGTGTACACACATTCTATACAGAAATGAGAATACTTAATTGTACTGTACTTTAAGCGCACATTTGAATTTGGAAATGGTGACTAATGAAAAAAATCTGACCACTAATTACACTTCATTTACCTATAACATACAAAATACAAAACCTGTACTTTTTATGCATATGAGATACTTAAAACCAAGTTGATTTAACTTATACAGTTGTTAATACCATACTTAAAAGTTTTAAGACTGATGACGGGGATATGATAAGAAAGAAGAAGTAAATACATACGTCAACTGTTTGCTATAATAATAATAATGGCTTGCCAAAAATTAAATTATCCTAATATGAGAAAGTATACACATACTAAGAATTACGAATATCTGTACCGTAAATTAAGAGTAAATTTACTCTCAAGACTTGAGAAGAAATTACCCGAGGGAAATCCTGATCAAAATCAAAATCAACATGTTCTTGTTCAGAAAACCGCATTAAATGAAATTAAAATAATGTGAGCATTTGTGTGCGATGATGTAAAAATGCAAAAAAGTAGAATAGAAAAAATGATTATAAACTTAGGACATCATGACATGTCTAACTTGTCTGCCATGGTTCTCTTCTCTGGCACTTTGGTTCTCACCCGATCACAAATCATTTACGTATTTGGGCAAAATCCTTTCAACTTTTGGATCTCCACATTTAATCATCGTGATCATCAGCCTTAATTCCTCGTCAAGTCGTCGACACTCGCATGTCACCGCCACAGCGTGTCAAACAACTATAGATGATACTACCTAATGTATCTAGATACAATACATTAATGTATACATATGCGTGACCTCTACGACTTTTTCCAATGATTATAAAGATTGAAATAAGTTGAAGGAAGGATGATCGTAGGTTAGGTTGGCCAACTTGCACATTGCACACTGTACAATGTATGTATATTATACACATTATTATTATTAAACTCCCGTATTTGGCTAATGTAGGTAATGTAAATAAATATTTGCATTTCCACACCATATGCAAGAGTCTGTTGTTCTTCTTTTCTGTCTCTCTGCATCTTCATGCTGTCAGCATGAAGTTAATCAGTCTTTTTTTCTCTACACCGTATGCCTTGTACATTTTTCGCTGTTTTCTTTGTGTATTACACAATCCACAGCATAGCCAATTCAAGGGTTGTCCATACAGAGTATATAGAGAGCAAAGTACAGACAAAGTTGTCCATCTTTGGATTGGACTTGCAGATTGCAGTTTATCACATTTAGTTATTTATTATTAATATTAAACGCTGTTATTCTCTTTAGCAAAACATATTGCGTTTTCGTACGGAAGTAAAGAGAGCCATCAGAAATAGTACAAATACCCCACTATTATATAGGTGTTATTATTTTATTCTCATCATCATCATTATTACGTCAGCCTGCAACTTACTTAAGTATCAACCTACACCAAACTCCAAAAGTTCAGTTATGGCTACGATCGTGATTTTGATAACTGATAACAAATATTTATATTATAATAATATATTTACTCATGAATAAAATTTTGGAGAGAAATAACAGTCTAATGATGTTAATATTTAATTTATTGTATTTTGCAAAATATTTACTAATATGATTTGTAATTTGATTATAGACACATCCAAAAAAATGAAAAAGGTTACTTTGTTTGCTACTTGTTACCCTAAAAATATTATGTATGTTGCGAAACAAGAAGAATTTTATATTTTACAACTGTAATAAAATACTGAAGATGAGAAAAATATATACGTGTAAAAATAGTAATAAAACTTCAGCAGTAACAATACATTTAGACAAATTATCAACGGGTAAAATTAGCGGGGTCACAGCACAATGCAAATACATGCAGTGCAGCACAATACAACTACAAATAATACATACATAGTTGCAATTGTCACGCGACAATCGCTAATGCCGTTGATGGGACGCGAGATGCTCGACTTTATGATGTATTGTACATTACACGAATTACGAATATGAATGTGAATATGATGGACGACGATGGTCGATTGTCGATGGCCTGGAGGAGGAAAAGTCCGTTTGAGCATGTTAATGGTTGTCAGTAATGACAGAAGGAGCTTCTGATTGACAGACGGTTGCCAATTAAAAATATATAGCAACAATAATAACAATATTTATGCATGGAATGGAATATCTACGATCTATTATATGTACATATGCACAGAAGATACAGATACATATTGATTTTATCGTCCATAGGTGAAAAAACAATGACGACCGAACAATGCAAAACACACTTAGTCCCGTGTCTCATTCTCATGTTGAATTTACAAACTATGTATATAAATGCTATAGCGGAGATCCTCCCTGCAAATAATGGATAATGAACCTAGATAAAGACAAAGACAGGAGGAAACAACAGCAGCAGCATCATCATCATCATCATCGTAGTCATCAGCTCAAACCACCAACAAGCAACATACAGCTCCACACCACACCAGTCAATAATGAAATGGAGAGAGACAGTTAAAAAATATATTATTTACAATTTACAATAATGTATCTTACTGTCTAGGATTGCTGTACAGAGCAGATATTTCACACACAATACACATAGCCAACAGTACATATAGGTAGAGATATGAGATGTGTATGCATCATCTTGACTGTACTTGTACTTGTTGTACACAATTTTTTTCTACAACATCTTATTGCTAGATGAGATGATGAACGGAAAAATTTCATTCATTTATCATTGCACAAGTAACTACATATTACATTGTACAAGAAGAAGGAAGGAACTGATACTTAAAAGTCCGAGAGCGCCCAGTGAAACTGCATGTACTGCATGTACAAAGTATGTATATGTACATTATACATTGCATTCATAATGCATTTTCTCACAAGCAGCGAAATGAAATGAAAAAACGGCTCCTGGCATTTATGTCTGTTTAAAGATTGGTAATTTGCATAAACAACTATCTGTTCACAAGATTCCTCCATTAGACACTCTCTATATGACATCTCATAATACATAATATGCATGGACTTTGGACAGGCTGTTGGATACCGTTAATTAAAATTTAACAGCGCTTAAGTTATATACCTTCGACTTTGCGCTTTGAAGCTGATGGAATGAAAAATTTGGATTTGGATTCGGATACCTAATACAATACTTTGTACGACCATTTAGAGATCTTTCATTCCTTCTCAGTATTATTAGTTATTACTTATTATGTAGTTATTATCTGAATTATTATTTATTATGAATTTTCCTTTACTTTTTCCCTTCTCAAAAGAGTATATATCTATTATGTACCTATTATTTAGCGATAAAAGTCATTCATTCATTTTTTCATGAATTATTGTGTGTGTGTAACCCAAGTAAAATTGCTACTACTGTACACAGTTACACACTCTGATGTACTCTGTATTTACTGACTTTCTTTGCCGACTTGAATTTTCGAGAGTCGCTGATTTTTCGAATCTGAGTCTGAATCCTGAACTTTTCTACATTCTATTCTAGGGATCGCCCCCAAACTTATTTATGACTTTTAATATTGTATTGTTATTATTTGTAATTGAAAGATGGGAGCGGTTTTTTTCCTATGCTATGTATTCATCTTTCACAATGTAATACTGCATACTGTAATAATGCAGTGTCGATGACCAACTTTTTTCTCATCTATATAATATACTATACATGATACATATCTATTATCTATCTGCCTACCTTTTGTTTTTTTATTTTGCATAATATTATGTAGCTATATTTTATACATATTTCACCAATTCATGCGTATATTATTCTTTGAATAAATCTTCCAAACATGGAGTCGACGACAAAAAAACCAACAAGCCCAACTCACCACACTGCAGTACAGAATACAGATACAGGCAACGGAGAAACAGATAAACGATATCGCAAATCTTGTTGTACTGTATGTATATGTATGATGTGTACTTATATAAAACTGAAAATTTATCCCACCCAATCGGTCATAGAGAGCAAGTCAATAGTATTGGAAATATTATGGACAGAGTCGACAAATATGGATGAGGACGATGAGTGCAAATGTTATGTTATGTTTAGGTTCCGATTTGGTTTCAGCCACAACTTGCTGTTCTTGCGGCACTGCTTGTTTTTTCTAGCTATCTCCATGTGTACATATTACATACATGTACATTGTACATATATCTACAGTGCTCATCATAGACACACATTGCAATGTGTGTATTTATTTTTATTTATTGAATATTGAACTAGAATTGAGATTACGAAATATGGGCAAACTATAATGTAAATTGTAAAATGATAGCGTGAGTGTGTGCACACACTTTATTTTACGTATTAAAGGATGTTAAATATTGAACCAGCTCTAGTACACAATTTCTATCCTTATCATTCTGTGTACCAATAAAACCAGAGTTTTAGCAGACTGAGACACAAACAGGAATTCTTTCTTCATGATATCAGTAAATAATAACGACTAACCAAATAAATAACAAGAGTGAGATGAAACTTTTCTTACTTTACAAAGGGTCACGCCAGTGTCCAAACTTTCCATGAAGGTAGCTGGAGTTATATTCAAATCCGGGTAGAGAGTATTTAACCTTTTTTTAAAAAAACCAGGGTCAAAATTAATATTTGTAAAGTATGCCGTTTAAAGCTGAAGCTAGAACTATTTATGATGATTACTTGTATCAAATTTTTTATGCAACAATGTTAATAATGCAGTTTATTGGTCAATTTTATTACCAGTCGGATAAATCCTCTTTCATGGCATATAAATAGTCATCACAAGTCTTGAAGGGACGGAACTCCCTCAGCGTCAACAGCTGAGGGCGAATTATATCCTCGTTAATTAATATGCGCTCCATTTTCGAGGAGGATTTTTCTACAGCTTTGATTGCGATCGTGACCTTGTCGATGCCGGCTGGTGGTGACGACTCCGACCTGTCGAAAAGTCTAATACAAGGCTTCACCTGTAAGTCAAAAAAAGAAAAGGAAATTAATAAAATTGGAACATTATACATAGCAAGGTTCGTTTTTAAGCATTTTGCACTATTTAAAATAATCCAAATTCACTCAAATCGAATATCATAATATGTAGTCAAGTATGCAATTTTTTTATCTAGCAACCTTAAATGTTCAACGTTCAGTTTTTCATGAAAATGTTCAGCATGAATTCTCACTTTACAATTTACAATTTTACGATAGCAAGTCACATAACAGTGGAACATGTACTATCTATGCATTTACAAAACATGTCTTGTCATTCGCAATTTTCCCTTTATTCTTCTCAATCCTCAATACTCTCGTCACTGCCGACTCTTTGACTGCAAGTATTTGCCTTTATTTTTGTACACTGTACACTGTACACTGGGATTCTGGACAATTTTAAATCATTATTGTCATCATTCATCATCGCAGTTCATGCATGTTGTTGCTGCTGTTGTTTTGTTATTTTATTTAATCGTCCTATACACAATACACAAACACGCTATATATATACAGTCCTTACTACTAGTACACAGACATAGACACGGCGCATCCCCATCAACAGACAAAAGTAAAACTACACACTAACACACACTATGTATGTATAGTTTCCCTTTCCACTGCCAGTCACGCTACAATGTAATAATGATAATAGTAATGATGATACTGTATTGTTGTCCGCATATATGTATCCAACAAACATTAACTCCACATTCACAAACTTGAGAGCGTATAGTTAACCGCGTGCAAAAAATATTTTCATTAAACCAAACACCAAACCAAACACTGGACGAACGTTATACTTTATACATTGTACAATATGTAATTGTAGTAAATTGTAGAATTGTCCATCTGCTCGTTGCATTTTTTTGTCCGTGAAATTTCCAAACAATTTTACAAAAAATTCACTTTTTCCCCTTGTGGCTCAATTTGCACAGTTCTTTTGTTGGATGAAAAAAAGTAAAAACACGCGAAACCAGTAACCAGTTGATGGTGGCAGGTAAACTGCCGAAAAGTGACTGCCTGTATAAACCAGCAAGTTGGTTGAAGAGAGAGAGATAGAGAGAGACTCATGATTTGTATTTGTATAATATATATTCCAGGAGCAGCAGGAGTCAACCATCATATCAGTATTTGCATTATTATTTATCAAGTTGAATGTTGACTGTTGACTATTGAAAAAGGGAGAGACAGAGAGAGAGAGAGAGAGAGAGAGAGAGAGAGGCTGAACGAGAGAGGGAAACAAATACTTGAATATTTTATTATAAATCCATTTTTGAGTACATGCATAGAAAATGTATCAAGGTATGTACATACAAATATGATATATGTGTATGTATAGAAGAGAGAGGTCGTCGTAAAGAGACGAGAGTGAATTTGAATTCAATTTGATATGATATGATTCCATTATACTCAAAGCTTCTCTCCTTCTTCGTCTCCTTGTCTCCTCTTTCGCCCTCTCTTTATACCCATTCTTTTTCGTTCATCCATCTTTCGACAACTAAAATGTGATTAAGTTACACATTTTGCACCCTCTGCTTGTCGTTGTCGTTGTCGTCAGCCCACCTCTACTTTACTTTAATTCTTACATGCTTGTATTCATCATGTGCTCCTCTCTTATAACAAAGTAATAATAATAACAACATGACATTATTATTTAATTTTTGACCCAGCAACATATTGAAACCATGTAGATACCTCCGTGACTTTGTCTATATGTGTAATGTGTATGTATAAACTATACACATAATATTACTTACTTAAAATTACACCCAGAACGTGTCAAATATGCGTATCTACGCCTTGTTTGCTGTATAATAAGTATAGGTACATACATATTTTTTGGTTGTAACTACATGCTCAAGACTCTGAGTATGACATAACAATTTACATGTGCATAATTTTATTATTGTCGTATCTATTATGGGTAATGGGGTTGAAATATTTTTAATGGGATATTCTCTCTCTTTCCCTCCCTATAGAGAGAAACTATATAATATGTTCGACAGTACACAGATCAAAACACTACTTCAGTTTAACATTTAAAATGACAGAGTTTCAATCTCAATCTCAAGCATATGACAACGAATAATCTTCTACATTTTTCCTCAATAAAAGACAATACATATGTAAATGCTTAAATGTTTGTGAATTGCGCATATATTATTTATTTATATATAATTAGCATTTAAGTATCTACGGTGCACAAATTTTGTCGACAAGGTTTTTAGTTTATAGCATTAAACATGTCAAGTGTCATATCATTTTCTCGCTATGTGATCCTCAAGAATTCAAGATTCAAGATGAATCAAGACGGAGAGTGTCGTTTAATTCTGTCGGAAGAGAATCTGCTGTCTGTCCACACCTCTCTGTCTCTCATCTATCATCCTTTCATCTCCCCAATTCAAAAATTATTCGAATGTGAACCACTAACACTATAATATAAAACTAGCACCTCGACTTTCAGCCTTGTCACCATACTCTACGTTAATCATCATAATGTTATGTTTATATGATAACAAATTTACATATTTTACTGTAAGATGGATACACACAATGCAAAGACGTATGTATGTATGTATAATGTATATGTATGCAAGTACCTACTTTGGCCAATCTATATGAGGGTTCAAATATCTGAAAATCAAACCGGTTCCTTCTTTTTTCATCCCACACTTTACACTGATACCCTTGTAAAATAAATACATTATAAATGTCCCACTCATCCTAAACCTTTACACATGGCACATTACCCATTATGCAAATACAGTGAGGCAGAAGTGAGGTTTATAACATCAGACAGTCAAAGGAAGGAGAATAGAGATTTATGTCAATATTTAATCCATTGACAAATTCTCAAATTCCCAGTGTTTAGTTCGGATGACTAATTCCGTACCTAATACACAACGCGTAAAATGACAGTTGACGTTTAAATTCTCCATTATCCATTGCTTATATTTAAACCAAAAGTTTGAGAAACATTCGAGAAATCGAAACATCAAATGCACAAAAATATAATAATATTATGCATCTAATTATAAAAACTGAACAATCCCACGGAGCGCATAACAAATGATACTGCTGTGTTTATGTAGTTGGCGTCGAAATGACGAATAGCGTAGGGAGATAAAATCGGAAGAATACTCAGAAGAGATGCACTCTCATTAAGGTGTTAAACTTGGGTAATGTCTATGTTCGTTCTCTTTGTCTTTGTCCTTTAGACGAGGATCATTTTATTTTGCATAAGTTCTTTTGTGCATACATATATACATTATTAATGTACATGATGGATGATATTTGTGTTTGTTTGTGTGCGCGAAGGAATTTCAAAGATTTTTACCTCATCCTAATAAGATGGTCACGAGAAGAATTAGAAGAAAAAGCACATGCACAATAATAATGACAATGGAAGTTATATTGGAGCTTCGCAGTGAAGAATAGCATACAGCATACCCTTCTGCCCATTATCGATAGCGTGTTTACTTTTCAGAGCGAGAGCTTTGTATAGTTTGCTTCTCTATCATGTCTAATAAATAGCGAGGTTCTGCAAATCCGAGCTTACAAATCGTTTCGATTTTAGAGATTCGAGAGCCGGGATATTACCAAGAGTATAATTTTTATGCTACCGAAAGGTATACAAAGTCGGATTGGAGATTTAAGCTTTGCTTAACCTTTCTAATACAGCTGCAAATTAATCAGAGAAAGAAAGAACGCACATGAGCAAATGAGATTCTTGAGAAACAATAGACGATTATTATTATTTGTTTCATGGCTCATAGAATATACAATGTAAAAGGGAACTTTAGAGTGCCATTTTGTTGATTGTGTCTTACTATTTGAAAATACACGACACTTTTAAATTGAGAAACATTTTTTAGAGAGAGAGAGGTACTGATTACTGGTAGACGTAGCGTGGGAGCGAGAGAGAAAGAAAGAGAGATTAAAAAACTGGAGACGCGGAGTGAATCAATAATATACCAGGTAAATAAATGACAAACTGCGGCCTAAATGACATCAGAATCGTAAAATCGATTGATTCTGAGAAATGGAACATTTTTCATGTATTTACCTCAGCTCAATCAAATTCGCTTTCACTCTATTAAACTATTATGTATTTTGAAATTACACAGCTGAATAAAAAACCGGATGAACAATAATAATTTTCGGAAGTTAAAATGTATAGTGAATACATACTTTAAAATTATACACAAATAAATAAATAACATGCATGGCTAAAGATGCATAAGTAGTTGACTAAATTTTGGCTAAATTGCAGAAGAGTAGAAATACAATCAAAATGCTGATTTAATTTAATAAAATTAATCACGCATGCAATCCTATTCTTGAATATGTATATTAAAACCACATGTGTATTGGCATAATATGATATATGTAGATAAATTTAAAATACTCTGCTTTCCCTTTCGACCATGATTTGCTTTTCACTAGGTACACCATAAACTATAATGGCTATTGCGTATTGCATAAACACCTAGTCTAAATTTGTATTTTTTTATAACAACTTACAGTTATATTTTCCAATCCACTAATTGTGTATTGTAGATTTTAGTGCTATATGACGCAACGAGGAAAAACTCAACAACTGTAGAATTCAACTGCAAATCCGTGTGGTTAAGTGATTTCCAAAATGCAGTACATATCTTGATCCTCTGGAGTAGATACTTAAAACGAAACACTGCAAGCTAGCACTAATCACAATCACTAATCCACAACTCCAACTCTTGCACAATCAGTAGAGTAGGCAAATTAATTTCGATTTACTTCTGTCAGCGTTTGTATTTTTTAGCGTAGAAAATAAAAAATAACGGATAATTAATTAGCTAATGAAGAACCTGAAGCTGGAAAACAACAAAATTATAACGACAGCCGATGAGTTCAATGTCTTCCTACTTCAAAATATACTAAAGCAATGATAGATGACAGTTTTATAACACAACTTCACTGACATTGAAAAACACTCCAGTTTGCTTGAGAAAAACTTGCCGAATCAAAAATCACTCGAGATGAACAACTTGAAATCGAATTCAAAAATAGATATTTTATTGTTTTTTCCAGATCGATAGGCACTTGACTTAAACTGATTGCTATTGGCTACCACGGACGGCAAATTTTTAATGCGCATACAGGCGACAGAAAATGCAAAACTAATTTTAGATATTAGCTGTGGCAGTAGTTGACACAACCGCAATCAGTGAAGTGATCTTCTCTACTCTCTACTCACTTGCAATAATTTACAACAATTATTTATTTTACAACAACTAATAAATAAATGGGAATTATCTATTGAACTTCTGACGCATACATAAATATAAAAAAATACATCACACATTCAGTAAACACTAGATGCATAACTATAAATGATGGTGACGTCCGCAATTCGGATTACTTTTATGTATCTCGTTATCTATGCAATATTTTGTAGTACCTACAATATGTAACCGTGAGTATTTTTAACCTCAACTTTTCTCTTTATCTTGACATGAATAAATATTAAATCCTCAAGTATCCCGATACCAATACTCTTTTTGATTAGTTCCTTTCTGCGCGTAATACACACGGCTCACCTGAAATAAACAATGAATAATCAATTTTTTATACGCTAGTTACTAGTTATTCTAGCTAATGAACTAGAAAAGACTCGTCACGTCCGCTAAAAGGCCACTGTTTACAAGTGGAGATTCCAGTACATAGCTATACGTACACTGTCTTCCACGAATCTCTGTTCCAGGTAAGCGAATCCTTGCCACGGCGCGAAATAGAATAATTACGTATGTA
>JAQIVE010001968.1:0-21884 GCA_034698285.1 Sminthurinus bimaculatus | reverse complement strand
TTCATGCTTACATAACGTCTCCAGTGTTGTAGGTATATGCGTACATCGTACATGCATAAGTATTCTTTTGCTCGTCACTCTCATTCTATGACTCGGTTCTGTTTCCCTCGAGGCTTGAAACGAAATTCAAAAAATACATTGCATTATATTACGTGTGTATTACGTATATGTACTCTCGTGTAGAAAAATGTACTCTGAAATGTATGATATGATAGTTATGTACAAGATGAGATGTGCACGTATGTTTGTATTGTAGGTATGAACGTACTGACTAACTTTTCTTAATTCTGCTGCTCTTTCTCTCTTACTCTTTCGTTCCTTCGTTTTTCTGCTTGTGGACGGAGGGATGGGGTCAGTGCGCTCTCCAAGGTGAGCCACAAGACATTGAAACTCACGCTTTAGCTCAAGCACAAACTCAACTAGGTACGAATGTAAGATATATATGAATTTCTCCCTCTCTTCTTTCTGCCATAGTCAAATTCAAATCTGAATCCAAGTCTAAACTCAAAAGACACATTCACTTCACAACAGTTTATGCAGGCCATACATACATACATACAGTGAAATTGATGCTGATTCCTTCATATATAATCTTCACTCCATGTATATACTTATTTTGATATGGAGAAGATGATGATGGTAGCAGAGAGAGAGAGTTAAGAGCGGAACGTTCCGTTGTTGTGCCTTCACATTTCACATAGACAATACACACAGGTAAAAATGTACATTGGTATACGTACGACATGGAATAAAATGGACTGGACTGGAATGGGGATGAAGAATGAACGTTATGATGTATGTGTGTAATTTTTGTACATTATCCTTCGTCTTGGCCAACGATGAGTAGTGTACATTGTACATACATACTGTGATGTCTAGGTAAAAACTCCATTTTAAACCCCCTTACTATCTCTCTCTCTCTGTGTGTGTATCTGCATCTAGTTTGCCTTTCTCATGCTGTTGTGTTGTGTGTTGTCCTCTGTACTTTCTATGATATGATATGACTATGGTTATGCGACTACATAAGATTAGTGCAACTTCTCACATTATGGATTTTTACAAGTGTATTGCATAGTTTTTTGCCTATAATGTTCTTCTCCAGCTTTCCCACCCTTTTGTTGTATAATACTAATGTTTTAAATTCAATTGGATTGACTTTGGTTTTTTACTCCTCAGGTTAAAATTCCCATGCTAGATACATCATACGTTAATATTTGAATATGTGTAATGTGTACTATACGCATGTATGTACAATGTACATTGTACATTTTAAAACGAAAGTTGAACGGAAAATAAATCAGTTTTAAGCAAATTTACTGAATATACACAGGCGTCAAAATGAAGCAGTGTGGGAGAGAAAAATAAAAAAATATTAAAGCAATGGATGGCGAGCAGTCCTTCAGATTTCCCTCCATTTATGTGTATGTGTACATTGTGCATTGTACATTGTACATACTTTGGTTTTGATATTGTGACTGGAAGAAGTGACAACGCTGTTGTTGCATAAATTTTCAGAGTCGTGTGCGTATTTTTGTTTCTTCATAATAAGTAATAAATATGGAGTATGGAAACGAGGTCCGTCCTCCTTATATTTAGTATTTAGCTCTTTCAGCCGATAAAATCTGCTGATAAAAGACTACAAAATGTATAAAAGCAGTGCAAAAATTACGAATTTCAAAGTTTGTAGCCGTATTTTATTTTTTATTTAATACTTGGTGTTTGTTGAATACATGTTATATGAAATCGGTAGGAAGGGAGAATATACTGTAAAAGTACAGTGTATAAAATAATGCAAAATATAATTCGCTTTTTAATGTTGAATCTCTGTCAAAAACCTGCAAATATTTGACTGTGGAGACAAACTATTGTCGTTTTGGTTATCGCACAGTCATTGTCATAGTAGTTGCCATTGGACGGCACTATTAATAAAAAATAAGACATCATTCCATTTGCTTTTGCTACATCATAATATTTGGTTTGTGCCGTGTGTACATTATACATACATACATACAATATACACATACAAAAGAAAAAGAAAGGAAAAAACAAACAAGTCCTATTTGCTCCATAAAGCTCCGTAATCCGTTTAGAAAAATCTCCCTCGTGGCTCATCTCTGTGTATTTATTAGTAATGAAGAGACTCTCATTCATGTTTTTCTCATTCTTCCACGTATGTATATGCATGTAAGTATATTATGTGTACAACTGGGGGAAGAAAAGAATGGAGAGTGGAAAAGTTTACAAGCCGCAGTCCACAATCTCTGGCTCTTGTACAATATACTGGATGATATGCTGTATACTGTATACTATACCAGTATATAAATAGCTCTTTTCATTTGAGTACATATTTATGTGTATAATATTCCCCGCTTTTTCTTGGTTGCAAAGTGACCAAGAAACTTGGCCCCAGAGAAAAGAAGAAAAAGGAGTAGAAGTAGAAGGGAAAAGTCAAGTGAAAGGAAAGAAGAGAGAGAGAGAGAGAGAGAGAAAGAATGAAAGAAGAAAGCGATGTAATACAAAGCATAAAAATATAAGAAAACTGCAAGCTCAAAGAGAATTTAGCAGATTCTTCCATATTTTACACATATAGCAGAGCAAACATAAAAATACACATGAAAATCGTTAAAGTACCTTTTGTACTGTATAAAGCTAAAGGCGAAGCAAGGGGAAATTTCCTCAAACACAGATTTATATATATATTATATACTTACGTATGCAAAGAAAACAGTCAGCATTCCATGAATTTACGAGTGAAGTACGAGCACAGTACACCGGATGATCCTTATTTACGCACTTATAGTTGCTTTGACTGACCTGCAAAAACGAGAAGTGGACCAAGACCTAAAATACTTTCGGAATTCGGTGAAAAAGACTCTTGTCCCAATGCAAAATTTCTCTACACATATATTTGGAAAATAATTCCATGTTCGCCTCCTCATGTGTTAAATTGCTCCAACTCCAAACTAACAATAAGCAGGAGTTGTTATCCCGTTATTCTCGAAATTTCCGTATTCCATCTATTAGGTTAGCTCCACATTTCTCGTCATTATCAATAAACTATATTATTATAATGCTGCAAATAATATGGGTACAGAATGACATAAATTATAATGCATCTACGGTACACAATCGTTATAATGGTCGAAGCATTCACTGTTCACTCTATGCAATTTACCGACTTATTTTCTAGTCACTTGAGGGCTTGGACTTGAAGTTTTGCAAAAACTCGATGACAAAGTCGCAAACTTGTTTGCCTTTCCGAGAAATCCGTAGCGTGCTGCTGAATCTGTATTTACCATTCTACATTCTACAGAAAAATGATGCAAACGTTCCACATCACAAGCATGTACCGGGAAACGGGAAGTTTGTGGGCTGTTAAAAAGCTTCGTACAATATCCAGATTCAACTATGTACTACTTTGATTCGTTCAAGTATTCAAGTAGCCAGCAGCATGTGTGTATGGAATGTATGGAGCATTTTAAAAATTGTTCCATAATACAGACACGGACCTTTTTTCAATACAAGATAGATTTCCGTTCCGTTATCCGACTCTGTGTAAAAGCTGTAAAAACGTCACTGAAATATATTCCATGGCTGCTTAAATGTAGTTTTTGGAATTTTATACGAATAGCAAAGCATTCAGTAATACAGTACATTCCTATTGTGTGCAAGTTTCATACAAGGAAAACTATCTACATAGCGCTATATGCTTCTATCCTGGTTTACAAGTAACCAGATAAGAAAAGATGCAGCAGAAAATTTACTTTGTACTTGTACAGAATTTCTTTCTCTAAGCTGGATTAATGAACGGCGAGTTTCTTTCCAGTTCCTAGACTCTATATGTAATATAACATGCATGTATGTATGTATGTATGTATGTATGTATACTGGTCCACGTCGTTCTTTCTTTCTACTTTCCTCTCGAGGAAAAACGGAGAGAGAAAGAGGGAAGGCAAGATTTTCCTGTAATATTTCCACTGTATGATACAGCACAATGCTGTTGTCGTACAATGAAATGCCCGAAAAAAATGGAGAGGGATATGGAATACAAATACAAATCCTTTCCTTTAATAGAAAAAATTGTATATCTTTATTCTTTCTCCATTTTTACATCTTTCTTGTACTTGGGCTTCTTCTCCTTGTACTGTTTCTGTTTCTCTTCCACCCTATAAATTGTGCTGTATTGTACTGTGTAAGTCCGTGGCTAGTTTCAATTTGTACCCAAGTGGAGGAAATTCGACGCAAAGCGCCTTCTTTTTTCCGCCATGGATGCATCGAGTGTACTTTGTTGGGCTTGTAAATATAAAATTACACGTTGTATTCTATATACAACCAGAAGCAACGGCACAACTAGATTTTCTATCCCTCTTTCTTTCACACATCATACCTATTTGTTCCGACGTACATATGAGTACATATACAAGAAGAAAAAAGGGGAAAGCACTTTTCCCCATCTTTTTGATGCTGCTGCTGTTGCTCCGTGCTGAAAAGTCCCTGGAGAAACTCCACTGGAGCATTAGGGGTACAATAGGGAACCTAAAGGTAAAGGTAGTGAAAATAAAAATACCGAGTCGAGCGAAGGACAGACTAAAGTCTAACAACTCCACAGCTTCGACTCGATTTGTAGCTACACATCACAAATACCTATGCTTATGCACATGCACATACATAGGTATGAATGTATGTATTATGTATGTTTGTACGTATTATACGAAGATGTGGAGAAGTTGTCGTCATTTAATTAGGGAATACCCGGGATTGTGATTCTATGTCATTTGTATCTCCGAAATTACTACAGCAGACGAAAGCGAAAGAAGGAAAAGAAGGATCGAATTTTGTCGGAGGATTCAAAAACTTATCCTCATAAATTACTTTGCCGTGCTTCTTCTACCCTGCCGCAGAAAGAAACATGGAAACAATAGGGGAAGACGAAGAAGAAAAGGATGATGAATTTATCAAGGATATTGGCGGATATCAACTTTTCACTGTTAACTACTGTACATTGTACAGTGTACATATGTGCATGCATGTATTTGTGTACAATGTACATATTTTCCACGTATCTGCAGAATATACAGAGTAAATCTGTATCAACACTAAACCGTTCAAGGATTTTTAATACCTATATTTATTGAGGTGAAAATTTTTCCCGGCAGCTGTTTATTGTGCAAGTATAAAAAAACAACCGTTTAATAGACCATACGAAAAAAAATTCCACCTTTTCATCATTTGTTTACACGTGATTTACTGGCCTAACCCCATTTTGCTGGGAGTTTGAGATAAAAGTTGCAAAA
Source organism: Sminthurinus bimaculatus (assembly GCA_034698285.1). Taxonomy (NCBI): domain Eukaryota; kingdom Metazoa; phylum Arthropoda; class Collembola; order Symphypleona; family Katiannidae; genus Sminthurinus; species Sminthurinus bimaculatus. The sequence continues at coordinate 16,590 of JAQIVE010001968.1, read as the reverse complement.
ATGTGAAAATGTGAGGAAACCCCTAAAGAAAAGTTAATGCATCCAACTATTAAGTTGGTTTTTGTGGCTATTTTGGCAATTTTTTCTCCCGTTTGTCTTGTGTGTACCCGCCGACTTATAACTGAAAGCTTCAAAGTTGCGGGTATTAATGTACATACACACTGTACATTTTATTGTACATACTTTGAACATGAAACTAGCAAGATGCTGAAACTTTTTTGAAGAGCACAGAAAACTGCATCATCATAATGATCATGTAAACTGTACATTGTACATACAAAAATAATGCTAGATAATGTTAGATTTAACATCAGAAAATGCTAAGCCGTTGGATAAACAGCAAAGCTTATCGGAGACTTTGGGAAAGAAAACAAAAAGCAAATCTTTATCAACTTTCAATTTTTCGAGGGATTTAAGAAACTCGTCTTTCAATGTATACAATACATATGTATGTAATATCATACATTGTTCTTTGCCCTATGAAACGAATGATGAAAATTCTCTCTGCAGTCCGAACGTTAAAACACTGTACAATGTACACGGTGTCTAATGACCGTGCTCGAGGAGTATAAATTAATGTTTAATTATTAATAGCAATAGCACATGATGAGAGTGGAAGAACAATGGCGGAGCAAAGCTCAACGTACTTACTTACCTCAGTGTATATAGTGTATCTATAGAGAGCGGAGAGTGACTTGAGTTGAAAGAACTCGGCAATTTTTTGAGGTTTGGAAATTAACAAGAATATCAAATGAAGAAAAGTGGCGAATAGAATATTACAGAGAAAAATGAGAAGAAGGCAAAGAAGAAAAGAAGAGGCTGAATTCGAAATCATGGCATGGCATGGAATAGAACAGGGTAGGGAATGGAGAATGGAGTGGCAGGGTGTTGCCTTTACCTTTGAGAAAAATGAGAAATAAATTCCCATTACAATTCAAAGGCGTAACCGCAGGTTGTATAATATAATATAATATAGTATGATACAACTCCTTGGGGCAACTACATCAACATCCTCTTCATCCTCTCAAAAAAGAAACAAGAAGAAGACAAGAACACGAAAATAATAATAATAATATCAGCAAGAGCAAAGAAATAGTAGTACTTATTTATATACATAGGGAACAGAGCTATTATTAAGACTGTAAAATACCAGCTTGAACATTATGTCTACGTTTATTTTCACTAATTAGTAATGCTCATAATCATGATGAGGTATTTGGAGAGGAGGAATAAAAGAAGGTAAAATAATGATTGCTGTGTGTGTATACATAATAAAGTACATATTATTACATAATAATAATAATGTTTTCTACGATCAACACACTGTTCTGTAAACTGAAGGAGTTTGCTTGCTTTTCCTGCATTATTTTATTCGATGCAAGATTGGCTTTAGAGAGGAAATGAAGTCATTTGCATGGGGATTTTAATTCACATTGTGTAATCTGTAATCAAATCGAATACTGTCATTCTTCATCTCATTAGTCAACTTGAAGTTCGAGTTGACAAAATTGAGGAATATGATAAGGGCATGAGACATACACACATACATAGACAGCTCAATTACTTACCTTAAATTATCCAGGCGAAAAAAACTCAAATTCTTTTTACAATTTTTCCCCAGCTAAACGATTAACCATTAGCGTTGTTATTAAAAAAGCTATTTATGTGTTGATATTTCAAGCGAATGCTGCAGAAAAAACTGGTTTGAGTCATTGACATTATTATTAGCACTGATTATGTGCAGTGCAAAAATTACGCAGGAACTTTTCTCCAGAATTTTCAATCCTGTACGTTAAACGGCGATAAAACTTTTTATTACTTTAAACGTTTGCGCATCATCCCATTTTAATAGCTAGACTCAAACCTTTAGATGTTTTACGGCCGATAATTTGCAATCAAAATTCAAATCTAATTGATATATTTAAACACACAAAATACATGGCAAAATTCTGATCCGTCTTTAAATATCATAGCCACAAAGTTAATCTAAAAGTTTCAAACTTATAAAAAGATGGCAAAAAATGTTAAGCGCATTTACATGTTTTCCGAGATTCATTGAGAGACACTTGGAGTCGGAGAGGTAGAGGAAGACGAGAGTGGGGGATCAGGTATTAAAATAACTTTGTTTGTTTACACAGATGGAAAATGAGGAAGTGTGTGGCAGCAGCAAGTAGCAAATATTCGGTGTGCTATACATAGCTTTATATCACGAACAAATTTCTGCATACACACGCTTATACATAGATTTACACCATGTTTTTTGAGAAATCATTGTATCTAAGCATACAGCCTGCAGGAGAGTGCGCCTGGAAAATAATAATATAGTAATATTTAGTAATAATAAAGATGATGATGATTTTCCGCAATAAAAATGTTTAGCACCTTTTGCGAGTAATTTGACTCCAACTTCGAACTTGATCTGTACATCTAGAGAATACGTGTATACAGTATACAGTATACAGCCTATGTACAGTGCACATTTCTAGGCATTATGTAACATATTATCATTATTCTCGTTACTAAAAGCTAAATATGTCGTTACTTGTATAAAAGGGAAGAAATGTCGGCGCTTTTTTAATAACCTACAAGTTCTGGTGTATGTATGTAGGACCTCTCATGTTTTTTAACAATCGGCGAAATTCTATCTGTTTCATCTTGAGATGGCCATATCAAAGCTGCAAACTGGGGGAAATGCCGAAAACGTTTCAGAATTGTATTCCATAATTTCCCTTACCTTATAGAAAATTGCATCTTTGACTTTGAGTTCTGAAAAGGAAAGTTAAACTACTTATGCCAACTTTGCCTTGTGAAATCCCTCGAATTCAATATGAGTGATCTTTACAAAATGTGGAAACGAAAAATATTGAATTTCCAGTATGTACTTTTTTTCTGTGTATAGTTTGCAAAGCCAATCTGGAATAAAAATGGAAAGACTGTAGTAATAATAATAATAATACGAATAAAATTGAATTAAAGCTGACAAAAGAAATTTCCCCTTTAGACCTTACCATCTCATTATTTTGCCTTTAAAAATAAATTGAAAATACGATACAACTAGTCACGCAGTAATGAAGCCATGAAGGGGTCTGTTGGAAAAGTAGACAAAATGTGAAGATCTACATGTGCGTCTAAAGTATAAAGTATGGAAATGTGTTTTCTTGCTGTATGTACAATGTACATGCGGCAATTACGTTAGCATTTATGATATAATATACATCCGAGATGGGAAAAGCGACCAGGATGAACCTTAATTGTCCGCCCTTTTAATATCGATACCATAAAATGATACATATCTGTATGTATTTTGTACTTATATACATACTCGAGTCTTATCAATACCAATATTAAATCAAGCAAGATGTCTTTCGCCCTTCTTTCCGCCATATTAATGTTTAATATCTTTTGGCAAGAAACTTCCTCATTACCATCCCATCTTTGAACATGCTAGAGTATCAATTTCTTGTGGAAATGAGGGAAAATTGACTCTTTACGTACATCTTCAACATACGTGTACGTTGTACGTACATCCATGTGTATACATATACATAATATGTATATTATATGTTATATATGTCAAGTTGGTCCCAAACTTTGAAATTTTGGCTAAGTAATATTACACTGCCAATTTAAAAATCAAGAGCCGCCTACATAATATAAAACACAACATCCGTTTCTCCACACAGACACACACACACACAGGGAGAGAGAGAAGAGAATCTCCAACATTCAACAGTTGTCAACATGATTTTATTAAAATGCCACGTTTCCACTTTGGACTCGGCTTCTGTACTTTTGTGTCCTGTCGTTTCGTTTTCATCATCATCGTCGTCGTCGTCGTTGCCGTCATGATCATCATCACCATCCATTCTATTCTCCTTGCTCTTCCTCTAGTTAGTCGCCGTCGTCTTGCTCGATTTCTCGGTTCTCTTTCCCTTTCTTCGAGACAGCCGAGGTACTTTATTTCATTAACTCCTCAAAATTGACACGGGAAACCAACCACGGCTTTTACAGAAGCTGACGTACATATACATATTAGAAGCAGCACACTTCTATGTACATATGTATATTTTCTATTTTCCCCATTTAACATTTTGAAGGATGTTTAAAGAGCTCCGATATGAAATTAAAGTGTTTGCTTGTTCCTCCATCCTCTCTTTTTAAAATACATACATACATACATACATCTTTAATGTAGTTAGTAAGATGATTGCATTTCCAATTTACTGGAATTTCCTCGTCCTTGCTCTTGTCCATGAGATATATTTTGTGAAGGTGGAAATGTAAAATGGAGAAATTCATGGCGCGATCTTTGTTCTTGTCTTCTCGTCTCGCTTCTGTCTTTTGCTTCTTCATTTTGGGGAGAAAGCTCCATAGAAACGGTAGAAGATAAAGCAAGAGAATGTGCACAAGAAAGTCTTCACAAAGTAGGAACGGTATGGTCTGTGTGAAATTCTTAGAGGTTGGAGCATCAACGAAGAAAAGGAGATAAGAAAAGGGAGAGAGATGAAATACCACAAGAGAGCAATAATGAAATGAATATCGGATGAATCATGATACAACGTCCACACGCATAATTTTCAATCAGGTAGCTGGAATATTCGGGAGTATGGAAAATGGAAACGAGGAAGTAATACATAATAAACGAGTAGCAGAGTAGATCGAGACTTTGCCTCGCTGTTTTTACTGCATGAAGAATGGAGAATGAAGCTGAGGAAAATATGATGAACAGCGGAACTTGCGGGATTTAATTATAATAATATGCCCCATTATTAATAGAGAATATTATACAAAGCAGGGGAAAGCGGCGAGGGCAACTATTGTATTATGTATTGTGATACAACAAATTTTCCACATGACGGGCGATACAATTTACAATTTGCGATCGAATGGCCATAAAGCCTGTTAATGGAATCATAACCATAATCTTAATTATCCTTAGCGTGAAATCGAGAGCAGCTTTTAAGTCAACTTAAATGCGCAAAATGTATAGTGTGGCTTCAGCTAAGACTACAACTACGACGCAACTTAACCGTGGATTTCATGTTTGAGGATTTTAACAAGCATTTTTGAAAATCTGAATTTTCGCACCGTGGCTGGTTTTGGGGGAAAACAATCCTGATGTTTTGGTTGTGTATGTATGTATGTATGTGTGCTGCTTCTAAAAATGTACATGTTTTGTTTATAAAAAATTCTGGATCTAATTATGTAGCAGTGTTGTAGTGCAGTATTGTATTGTATTTTCACGAAATTTCCTGGTCGTTTCCTCGCTACTCATTTTCCCCCTTGGATAAGCGAAACAATGCAATGTTGTATCGAAGTGTAAGAGCATTTAGCCTTTGTTTCTTTTCGGTTTAGGAATTTCTCCATTCTCGTTTGTTCCTCTGCAACATTTTTGGCTCAAAACTATATGTGAGAAGCCGTGTTTTTCCCTCGTATGATTGTAAAGCACTTAGACTCGAACGTGAATTGGCCAAGTATCCGTGGATTTTGAGGAGGGAAATGTGTGCGAGGCAACTTATCGCCAGTTTGTATGTATGCCCGCCTGTCTCGACCTCCCCATAGTCATCCCATACATAGTTAGATAGGCAGATGTACTTTGTAACTGTTCCGGCTTTCCTTGTTTTACTGTGAACAAGAGCTAGAGAGTAAGGGAAAGAAAGTGCGAGTGAGAGCTACACAGGGCATCTTATTAAGAGGCAGCCAGCAGACATGGTTGAGTTGGAGTTGGAACTGAAGCTGGAGTTTGGCGTGTGTGCTCGTGAGCCAGTCTAAATCAGACTGGGTCGACGACGATGGTCATTACAATTCTCATCACGTTCTCTTCCTCCGTCCATAAAAGTTCAACTTATTTATATCGGGACAAACCTCGTCAATTCACCGAACCATCCAATTCTGAATAACGGCAAGGGAAGAAGAAAGGGAAATTGAAGAGAGATGTGAGTGCAATAAGATGCACTCATACAGAGAAACCAAACCAAACCGAAGCAGTTCAGGAGCTGGGACTATATTAGGGCAGTCAGAGCCTATGTATGTATGTACATATGGATGTACGCAGGGTAAGATAAGATAAGATGGAAGAATTCACTTCAGTAGCATCAACAGTATTATACAATACATAATATATGTATTACAAAATAACAACAACAAATAACAATGAGGGAAAAAGAAATAGCAGCAGGAAGTTCTTTATGACAGGACGGAGAAACGTAGAAGGTTTATTATTACGGAAACAAATACAAACACAAAGAAATCCATTTGTATAACCAAAAAAGTATGTACACGGCAACTGAAAACTAGTTCAAGTCTAAATCTAGAATTTATTGACACGGCCTGGGGAACAATAAACAATAATCATAATAATAAGGAAAGTAAAATAAATCACTGGTTATTTTCCACCAGATTTTTTATGCTTGAAAGACAGCGACAGCTTTACTCCAGAATTTGTTTGTAAGGAATCATTTTTGATTGAACAAGAGAATTTTCCTGGGGAAAAAGAGACCTGACCATTGTCATTCATTGTCCTCGTCCTCCAGAGTGGACGACCACCCACCTCTGCGGCATAACTATATTTCCCCAGTTTAGACCACCAACTGTCAACTGTCTGCATCGACGGTTTCGCTGACGGAAGTTTTTACACCGTTTTTTTATATTCAATTGTTGAGTCATATGCTAAGACTGTATTTCTTTCCTTTGATTAATATATTGACTGCGTTAAGTCAATCGGTACAGACTTGGTATTTTACGTACGAATGGTGCACAAATATGGATTTGTTTTTTTCCTTAGAATCTGCGCGTGTATTATCCATGTGCAAATACATGTACGTTTATATAGGTCTTTAGTTTGCGGCGTAGTTTCCGCGCGTCTTCCGCATTCCCTCATCTTGCCATTTACTTCTTGTCTTTTATTTTAACCACCATGCTTCAGCTCCATATTGACACTTCCATTCCCATTTACACAGTACATTTACTGTCCACAGTACAGCTCACAAAAAACGAGGGAAAGCCTTGTGGAATTTTTTCTTGTTTTTGCCAAAGGGCGAATTCAGAAAATATTCAAGAAAATACAATGCGTCATTTGTATACATACATACATACATATGCAATAATGTACAGATACAATATGTAAGGATGTTTGCAATGTTAAATCATCCGCATTTTGCACAGTTTGAAGATGAGTGACAAGGGCTTTGGCTGAAACTTTGTCTCAACTTTCCTACTATAACAATAAGACAGAAGGAACAAGGTCACCTTTTCCCCGAGTCTCCCCGAGAATTTTTATGGGAATGAATTTATGATTGCAAACAAGGAGACACACGCATCTGTATGTGTGTAAATTGTAAATATCTGTCTGATTTTGCCAAACCGTTGACCATGGCAACCATTTCAATAACTGTGTTGATAAGAAAGTCGTTTCTCGCCCACCCCGTTACAGACATTTCCATGTTGCACATGCATCGAAAATTCTCTGTGTCATATACGCCATGTTTTACATTATGTACGGTGTGTAATGTGTATGTACAATGTACATATATGAGAACAATGTTTTGCAGAGTGGAGAATCCCCCAAGAAAGGCAAAGGCATCTCACATTCAGTTTCAGTGTCTCTGGAGGTGAAATGAATTTAATATTTATGTCTCCATGGTTTCTTCTTGCCTTTTTCTTTTCAGCATTCAGTCTACTCTCTCTCTCTCTTTGTCCTTCTCCTATTTTAAAAGTGAAAAAAATAATTTGCGAGGAGAGGAATGGAAATGACAATGAGTGTAGAGGTGGAGTATGCGGAAAAGAAGAAAGGAAAAGAGGAGTTGAGTTTCCGCGTAAGTGTGTCTGTGTGCCTGTCTCTGTCTGAACCTTTGTGTGTGTGGGAGGTTTGGGGGAGAAAACACGGTCGAGATGGAAAATGGAGGCGAGAAAACATGCCTCGGGTACCTGTCTATTTCCATCTCCATTCCTGTTTCTACTACCCTATTTCGTGTGTATAGTATTATTATTATGTATCATATCGTTGGCGAGGCCCTACTCTGCTATTTCACAGTATGAGGATGAAGTACGAACAAAGCAGACCATACCAGATATTTTCTTTAGTATTTGCACCGTGCTTTTCCAACGTTTGAAATTTTCTCCTGGTTTTCACCTACATAAGAGATCCGTCCGCGACGAAAGCAGCAGGTTTGAAACACGATGCTGTGCTGTTGACTGCTGACTTTTGGCTGCTGACAGTTGCACGAATTTCAAAGGGACGACTTTCTAACATTTGAAATGCATTCTGTGGGCTTCCGATGCAGTTTTAAACGAGAAAAGTTGTGTGTATCATATTCAGGGCAGAAACGTGTGTTTTACTCCAATATGTACAGAATCATTGAAACTAAAATAAAACTGCATGTTTTCTTGAACTTTTTTGGATCAACACGTTTGAAAACACTACTCAAAAACGTGTTTTCGAATGGTTTTCACCAATTTTTGCCATTTTATTTTACCAACTATTCACGGGACATAAAGGAACCAAAACCTTTTATTGGGTATCAGATGGTGGAAAAAACGTAGCGTCATCACATTATCAAACAATGAGAGGATGTGCCACATGTAAGAAAGCGGAAAATGACGAGAAATCTACACTTTACAATATTTTACTGCAGCCACTGCTCTCTGGCCGGATAAATGATGGAAGATGCACGTGTTTCATACTACAGTTTTTTTTCAACAATTTTTTCCTTTGCCCATCATACAGATTTAGTTTTCCAAGCAAAAAATTTAAAGCCGAGACTGGGAGATGGTAGGATGCTCGCGCACACAATTTTGTACCCTGAAAAATGGGAAAGTGTGAAAGACAGAGGGGACGCGTGTAATATTTAAAAGAAAGTCTCAAATCGAGAACCAAAATGGGGGTGGTGTGCCCCTCTCCCTCTCCGACACTCTCCCTCATTCTCTCCATGTTTCGTCGCTTTGACTTTTTGAGCCTTGGTCTGACATCCTCGAAAGATGAGATGATAATCAAATTGACTTCCTTTGACTGGAACGGGAAGAGTTCAGTTAAGCTGAGCTGCTTGCCTTGACTGGGAGTCTCCAGCAAGATCGGCGGCGGCGGGCTGCAGACTAAACGAGAAGAACAAGAATATGTACAGGAATAGGAAGAAGAGGCTCTTTGACTAGAAAATGTATAAAGGAGGTTCATGCAAATGTCCTTTCACATCTTCTTCAACTTCACACGCCCGGCTCCAATTTATTGCGTAAAAATGTGTCATGTACATTATGCGAATATATACATGTATCGTATGTTGTAAATATATGCGCCGCTCTTCCTCTTTTCCTCACTTCACTTCTCAATCTACATCTCCCGATTCCTGATTCTGATTTTGATTCAAAGACAAATTTAAATTCAATGGGAACACCACATCAAGCTTTAAATTAAAAGCAAGCCTTCTTGTCAAAAGTGTGGGGTAAAAGTAGAGGGAATGTCAAAGTCAAATAAAGCTACTGGAATTTTGAATTCATCTAATTTATAATGAAGTTGCTTGTTTTTGAAAACAGGGCTAGGTAGGGTAGATACCCTTTTTGAATACATGTATCAAATTATTGTTGTTTACTACCGTGTATATGTGTAGATTTTTTCAACTCATAAGTGACTCGTGTTCTGGGGATCTTTATAAAATGACAATCAAATCACACTCTCTATACATTTCAAAGGTTTCTTTGAAATGCAAAGGAAGGGAAAAGAAAAAAAGAAAGATAAGTATTTTATGCGCCAACGAACAAGATAAGAGAAAGGCCGCGAGCGACAATTACCGTTCTATTGACATTTACTAGCATCATATTGTGCGCTGTATGTGATATGTCATCCAGCTTTTACTACCTGGAAACTTGTCTGCAGACAAAATAAAATAAAATTGAGACCATAAGATTCAAATAATACAACAGTAATAACTATGCGAAACAAAATGTCTGCATATGTATTTGTATCCACATGCAAATTTGCATTCGCATTCGCTCTCACGCTCCAACTCCAATTTGAATAAATTGATTTTGCAGGGGGCAAAATCATTTCATTTGATTTTGCCTTTGATACAAAATAGGAGTGGTGAAAGAACTTTTTTTTCTCTGAAAGAACTTTCTTTTCATGTTCTTGATAAGCAAGTGCCATACTTAAATTTTTCGATAAAAGTTGCTATTTGCACTTTATGTTTTACTTTCAACATCCTTCCTTGTTTTCTCCTAAAAGCACGTCTTCTACTTCTTGGAAAAAAAGCTATGTATACCGCGGAAAATAGAAAATGCAAATAATAAAAGATTTTTTGTTTTGCTCATGATGTGTATTGTGTATTGTACTCCCGATTCGTACGTTGACATGATATGAAATATAAACCGATCCTGCTAACTACCAGGCTCGTCTAAAAACGAATCCTCCATTAACAATAAAATTGAAAATTGAATCCGCCTTTACAATTTGCAATGAAAAAAGAATTGTTATAGAAATACATATTTTGACACAAAAGAGAAAGTTATTTGTTCGTACATAGCTCGAAAATATTGTTCTGCTTGCGTTGTGTAAATACATTGTACATCTTTTTCGGCACGATGTGGGAGTTGTTGTTCTCATCCCGTCCTCGGTTCAATCAGAATGAGCAGGTAAAAAATTCAGCTCTACGTTTGGATTTTGAAGCGAGGGTAACGGGTTTGCGTTGACAAACTCGCTCGCCAAAAACGATGATGACAGTAACAACAACAAAATATGACAAGGACAACTATTTCCCCCACGAACGCCCAAATCCATTTAAAATCATAAGAAAAATCCCCTATGGACTTTACATGCAGATTCAAAAATATCTGCAGAACTACATACCTACAATATATTAGCAACAAAAGCCCGGTACACCCCAAGTATAGTTGGAGCACCTTTTTTCAGTGTTCTCCACGATTCTCCAGTGTGTTCAGTTGTACCTGTCCTGCCCTACACAAGGGCCGGGAACAATGTTCAATTTGTAGACACGTTTGTTTATTTTGTCAATATGGGCACTGGGGATGTGAAAAGGGTCTTTGCGTACTAGCATATGTATATACATATTATGTAAGTACACAAAGTACTTTGCATTCCACGTTTCATCCGTCCTAGGTGAATGTCACCGACAGTAGAATAATAAGAAGGACAGTTTCTCCATGAAAAATTATTCAAAATTGTGGAAAAACAACTAAATTTGAATTTCAACCCTTTTCCTTCATCCGAGCATCCGTAAAATATTTACCAAATAAAAATAGAGGATACAATCACCTCTTTTGAATTTGCACCTTTTCACGAGGTCATTGACTTTCCTTGAGTCACTGTATAAATAATATAATTTGTCAACAACTAGCTAAGGATTAAAGATCCCAAGAAAGTAGCGGAGAGTGTTAAATAAAGAAACTCAGACTCATCCCCATATGTGAGGATTTTGTCTTTATATGACTTTATGTTACTTTTAAAGGAGACCTCGAACCTACTTGGCAAAAAGGGGGAACAGAGGGACAGACAACGTTACACACAAACACACAAGAAAACCTGTGCAAAAATCCTGTAGCACCTTACAATTAGTTGTGGAACAAGGAAAGAATTACGGTTAGGTCAATTGTAATTAGACACCACAAGTATCTGCGAATGAGTCAGCCAGTCACACTCTACAATATGCTATGTATGTATGTACAGTATTACACGAATCTATGAATAATTTGTGCATTTTTTTATGCGTTACGTATATTATGTATGCATAAATTACTTTAAAAACAGCCATACATTGAACTTGAACGATGCAGGATATAGAATATCATACGATCTGAATTTAGCTTTAAACTTTGAACGTCAAACTTATTACTTTGTGAATTTTTTCCCCGCTGTTGAGAGTTCCATTGTCAGAGTCATTTGTTTTGCATGCATTCTTATATTTGTACAGTATGAAGTATGATGTATGATATATGAACTATGAAGTTTCCCATACCAAAATCTCACACTAATAATAAGCATTACGTAGTTTAATATTATTCGTATTATATGCATGATTATAGCTACATGCAAACATAGGATCACGTATTACGTAGTGGGTAATATCAAATACATAATTTAAATGTCTCTACTTTTGTGTCAGAGAACGTCCAAAGGTTCAAAGCAGAGCACCGACCACTCCACTGCATAATACGTACTTATCTCATTTATAATACAATACAATCCACTACAATTTGTATACATGCATGTATATCAGTACGTTCTCATGGATGAGCGCCTAGCTGTACTTTTATCCAAATCCAAATTCTGTGAAGGAACTTATATGTCCACTATTCATTACACAGTTTTAGATTGTACTCGGCTCCTGAACTGTAAAGTGTAAATTGTACATTGTACATTGTACATGCTCCATAGGTAGTGCAAACTGCATGTATGCAAAGGAACAGGATCAATGCGAGTGACAGGAGTGTGCGAATTGCCGGCGTGAAATTTTTTAGTACAGTTTTCCATTTTTTCTTCGTCTTTTTCTTTTCGCCCCTTTTATTTTTCTGTGTATCTGTATGTACACTGTACACGGCACAGAGTCTTTGACTTGACGTTGTTTTGTCTTGCTGAAAAAGTGCAGTTTTGTATTTATCCTTGTAAGAAAAAAAGTTTCTGGGGTGCATTTGTTTTCCTCTTATGTAATTTATGCTTTTGACGGAGCAGTGTTAAGTAGCACCGTTAGATTTTTTTCCATTTAACTAGAATACGACGATGAGGGACGTGCAAGTGGTTTTCGATATGTATATTCATAAGAGAAAAACTGCAGAAAATTTAATGTGTGAACGACATTTTTGACAAGGTTTGAAGTTTAAAGCCTTTCTTAAAAGTCTCCCGTTGAAATTCCAGATTTTTCTATACATGGGTTCATATACATACATGTACATTTTTCTCTGAAACAAAGTAAAGTACATACATACATGCGAGTATCATAATACTTGACAATGTTGAGATTTAACCTTTCCTGCATAATATATATAATCACAAAATCCAACATGGAATAATGCATAACGGTAATCCCGGGCTTTGTCAAATAGGTGTATTTAACGTCTTTGCATTTTTCTTTCAAGCTACTACATACATTTTTAGGGAAACTCGTGAAATAGCCCAGGGTTGGATTTAGGTTTACTTTTAAAGTTTAAACGTTGCATACGCGTCACATGTACATTGTACATACATATACTACATACATATGCAATACCATGATTTTTCATCAAAAGCATTCAATGCAGCAGGTAGACTCTCAAGTTCACATGCAAATATTAAACATGACTGAATTCAGCTTCTTTTTCTGCTATTTCAAGAACCTTCCTCATCCCGTCCGTCCTCCTGCCTCTATAATGTTGAGAGTACAAAGATGAAGATGAAAAGTTTTCATTTCATATGTACGTAGTCAAATAAAATATCAAACACGAACTTTCCTCATAATGAGAAGGAAAAAGGAAAAAAGGAGCCCTTCTACGTTCAACAGTACACACTACACACACATATATTATGTGTAAATACACTTTTGAATCTTGAATCTCAATTTAAATCTCAATGCAAATCTCAAAATATGGAAAAACTACGACTTTGGTTAATATGGGCCTCCATGTATACAAATATATACATACATATCCATATTTTTGTGTGTATACATATGCGTAATATGGAGGAGCCGGAGATAAAAGAGTTTCATTTGAATATTCGTCCAGGTTGAAAAGTATTAAGAGTACGCATGTTGAGCACTGAGGGAAGATTGGAGGCTCAAGGTAAAAATGAAAACGGAGCTTGAGTTTTCGTTTAGTGCTTCCTTTTACATTCCCATTTTCGTTTGCATTTTCTCGCATCCATATTCCCAGTCGGAATGGTCATGTGGTCATAAAAGTGGAGGGAAAATATTAAACTCGAGTTTTAGCTGTTGAGTAATAACTAACTGACGAATACGAATGCGAATAAGAATGCGAATGTGAATACGAATATGAAGGCCAATTCTCAACAATGTGAATACATAATACATACACACAGATATAATTTCTGCATCGTATGACTAAAGACAACGTCAATGACGATGACAATGGCAATGGCAATGACAACTGACAAAAGTATGTAGACAAACTTGGTGTTCTAGCATTTATGGAGTCGTAAAGGAGGAGGAACAGGCATCAAGTTTACATTTTATATGTACAATGGAAAATGGGGGAGCTGACTATTAAATGTATTTACTGCCTATATAATATGTGCAATTTCATTCTGTTCTACCCGACAATGTGTGACTGCTACTGCTGCTGCGGGGGATGATGGTGATTCTCCATTCCATGCGTTATTCATCTTTCAACTGTGTATATTTGGATGCTCAAGCATACACAAACACACACATAAGTAGAGTAAATTTTGGTAATGGCCCATCTTCTCCCGGCTAAGAATAATATTTACCATTAATGTCAATTACTCGGCCGTCAACTTAATTTTAACGAATACGAATTTATTTAAAATATGAAAATTACTTTTGTCAAGTAAAAGTCAATAAAAGCAGATTAGCGAGCTTCCGAGTTTTGGTTCATGAGCAAAGTTTAGTATGTATACTGGAGTGAGTAGGTACATAGTACATATACACAATTTGAACCAATAAAAGTGGTGCCCATCGTAAAATTATCCGAGCGTATGGAAATGAGAGAATGAGACAAAGACGGAAAGGGACAGACACATGATTTTACGACTCATTTTACCTTTCCGTTTGATCCTCTTCCTCTTCTCGTTTGACGAACCAACAGACTCCCAATTCACACACTCCACCAACAATTCTTATAGGTATGCACAATGTACATATGCATAATATGCATATATTGTGAAAATTGGACAATGAAATGTATACATGGCTGACACTTTATTTACACACATATTTGTGGGCAACTTTGGCCACAAAATAGACCGTCCAAAGCCACAAAGCTGAAATTTTATACAATGCAAACCGTGGACCGATTTTCGGTCCAATCGCATTTTGCAAAGTTTATTGCTCAATGTTTTGCTCTTGTTGTATAAAACTGGAATTGAAAATTGCAGCGTATGCATTGCCACGTCATTTGCGCAGTGTACGTATGTATGCAGTTCGTAGAAATCAGAACTAGAGTCAAGTTCACCATGTTTGGCTAAAATGTCAAATGTGTATGCAGAAGCAAAACCACTTACACGTATTACATATCATGCGAAATGCGAAGATAGAGTAAAACTCTGGTAAACTGGAGTAAATGATAATGGCGGATGGTGGATGGAGGTGGATTCCATTTCAGAATAAATCCAAAATCCAGGATAAATAAATAAATGCTAGTTGTTGTACAGAGTACGGAGCTGGTGATAGTATATTGTGCATTATACATTAACTATATATACGGTAGGCTCACATTCACATACATTCTGGATGAGACTTGAATTTCAGCGCACGATCTCAAAAGAGCTTTGGGCTCCCTCATCTTCTTCCTTGTACGGATAGATATGTTGTATGTTATGTTGTACTGTCTGTGTTGTCTACCGTCTATTTACTGAAATTTGTCTCTCTCTCTATCTCCGACTCTCTCTGTTTCTGCTGTAACAGTTACCATTATCATGGATTTGCCCCTTCTCTTCTCTTCCCTGTGACAACAAATATCTGTGCATTCGTTTCATTTGACTCCAGACAGACACAGTCAAGCAAACTGAGAGAGAGGGAGACAAAAGTCACCGACTTTGAATAGGCAAATGATGTAATTTGCTTCTCTTCTCCATTTCAATCTCATTTCTCTTTTCGTCCTCCTATGTACTCCTTCACGTTTCCTTTTCCTCTCTGTTTGGGTTTGGCGTTGCTTTGTTTTGCACTGCTCGTCGCTTTTTCTGCTCTGCTCTGCCCTCGTTTTCCATTGGAATTTGGATGGATCTGGAGAAAACTGTTTATTCTCTGTTGAACATACATACATGCATTACTCCATTGACTAAAGTTGATCCCGGTTGATTTTTCAGAAATCGTTATTTCAACTATAAAATGGAGCGAGTCATAAAACGATATTACATCTATAGACTATGTATATTGTATATATATGTTACAAGTCCGATACGGTATAATGTGGAAATTCTTGCATGTGGAATGAAAGTGCAGACGAAAATTCGTTTATATTACGCTCTGTTGTTGTTTCCCTTGTTTTAAGTCAAGTTGGCGGTATGTACATAATATAGATACACATGCACATACTTTTGGCGCACAATGACCAAATAACGTAAACTCGGATTTTATGCGTAGACTCAAAATCTGAAATCTAAAATAATACGGTTTAACCCTAGTAAAAGGCAAAAGAAGGTGCATACATACATACATACATATTACGAATGAGGAAATAGTCGACGTATATACAATATGCATGCACATACACGGCAAGGACAACAACGACGACAATTTTCTCATTTACGATCGTTTGAGTTTCAGCTCGTGGAAAAAAAACAGGGGAAAATGTCAAAGGGAAAGTTGAGAAAGAGGAAAGGGAAAGGCGGAATCGCTGGGGTCCATTTAATACCATCTCTACCTCTGTAATGCCTACCTGTGTGTGTGTATGTGTGTATGCGTGTGCATAGAGTGT